>CAUYQU010025244.1:0-31318 GCA_963574635.1 Cheracebus regulus
TCTAAAATCTCTTCCTCTTTCTTTCTCTTTCATTCTTTTTTTCTTTCTTTTGATGTTTCTTTCTTTCTCCTTTTCTCTCTTTTTCTAAAATCTCTTCCTCTTTCTTTCTCTCTTTCATTCTTTTTATTCTAAAAAAATAAAAATAAAAAAAAATAAAAGTAATTCAGTATTAATGTGGAAATGTGAAGTTATGCAGTAAATGAGAAAGTAACATAGGAAGGGTATTTCCTTTGGCAGGTATTAAGGTACATTAACAAGATGTATAAAGTAGATATATGGACACTGCAACAGAATGAAATCTGGATATAGGCTCATGAACAGATTACTGTTTGAAAGGTAGGGTATTATAAATTAGGAGAAAAAATGATGGACTGCTTAATAAATTTTGTTGCGATGAATGGCTCTCTTTATAGTACAGATAAAATTTGATCAGTTTCACATAGTATATAAAATTTCATTCCAAATGAATTAAAGATCTTAAGATGGGAGAGGAAAAAAAGAAACCCTAAAACTACAGGTAAGTATATAGGAGGATAGATGTTAGGAGTTCAGGGGTAGAAAAAGGTAAAAGTGTAAGCCATAAAAGATTGCCAAATGTGATTGCATAGTGGGGAAAAAAACCGCTGTAGAATTAAACCATAAACATATGCTAAAAGACAGTGACAGTCTAGAAGAAGGTATTTGCATAATTTAGACAAACAATTGCTATCCAAAATATATAAAGAACTTATACAGGTCCATGAAAAAAGACAAATGACCCAGTAGAAAAAGAAACATGGGCAAAAAATATGAACAGGCAGTTTACAGAAAAGGCAATCTGAATAGCTAGCAAGCACAAGTAGATGCTTGCAAATGCATACAATGAAATATGATTTCTCAGGAGCCACAGTGGCTCAGGCCAGTTGTGCTGGTGCTTGGGGAGGTAAGGCTGCGTGTTTGAGGCCAGCCTGGGCAACATAAAAACCTTTCATTCATTAAAAAAAAAAAAAAGATTTCTCTCCTCTCTGATTATCAACTGTTAGTTGTGAATAAGCCCAGATAAATTGTTGCATGTATATCCTCAAGTCTAGGATGATCATTACCTTAGTCTTTATAATGATAAAAGACTGGAATCAACCTAAATGTCCATCTGTACAGGAATGGATAAATATGGCCTTTTGTTTGATGAAATTTTAATTTAAAAGCAATAAGCAAAATCTGAAAGTATTAATATATAAAATTAAAAAGATCTGTATGGATCAGCATCTATGTCTGCCTGTTTCTATATGGAGTTGGCTATAGATATGTGTAAAAGAACAAAAAACAGACTGACAAGAAAGCTACCAACTTTGTTGTGGTAGTATGATAAGATAGATGTGGTGTTCGGATTTGGGGTTATTAATAAAGGGCACGTAAGTGTTTTCTGTTTACTTTTTAATCTTTTAATTTTATTATTATTGTTTTTTGGAGACAGAGTCTCACTCTGTCTTCCAGGCTGGAGTGCAGTGGCGCGATCTCAGCTCACTGCAACCTCTGCCTCCTGGGTTCAAGCGATTCTCATGCTTCAGCCTCCTGAGTAGCTGAGATTAAAGGCTCCTACCACCACATCATGCTGATTTTTGTATTTTTAGTAGAGACGGGGTTTTGCCATGTTGGCCAGGCTAGTGTCAAACTCCTGACCTCAGGTGATCCATCCGCCTCGGCCTCCCAAAGTGCTGGGATTACAGGCATGAGCCACCAAGCCTGACCTTACTTTTTTAAAGCCCAGAATCAAATATGATGAATTGCTAATTGGTTCTAATATTTTTGTTTTTTGAGACAGAGTCTTGCTGTGTCACCCAGGCTGAAGTACAATAGCAGGATCTCAGCTCACTGCAACCTCCTCCTCCCGGGTTCAAACAATTCTTCTGCCTCAGTCTCCCAAGAAGCTGGACTACAGGCATGCACCACCACGCCTGGCTATTTTTAGTAGAGATGAAGTTTCACCATGTTGGCCAGGCTGGTATCAAACTCCTGACCTCAGGTGATCCTCCCACCTCAGCCTCCCAAAGTGCTGGGATTATAGGTGTGAGCCACCGTACCTGGCCCCAGGATGGTACAGGGATGTAGATATTTGTTTTACTTGTACTTTTTAATATCATTTATTAAATTTAAGAAAAATGACTTAATTATAGCTGCATATAAACTAATATATTCAAAGGAGGCTAAATGTAATTTTAATTCCTCTTTGCTATTGTATGAAAATTTGGAGGAACAAATGATATTTTTTGCACTGTATTTTTAGTGATGCCAATTGGTGGAAAGGAGAAAATCACAGAGGAATAGGACTCTTCCCATCCAATTTTGTAACAACTAATTTAAACATAGAGTCTGAGGCAGGTAAGTTAAATCTTAGAGAAGGTTAGATCTATTTAAGTTTTTTTCACTTAAATTTTATGATTTGGTTTGGGATGGAAAGTAGATTGGCATTTAACTTTTGTTTTAAATCATTTGTTTATAGGCATGACAAGCTAACCTACTTTTTAACCAAATTAAGGGGTTAATTTAGCCCATGTCAATCCCAAGAATTATTTCCTTTTATTTTAAATCCTCTTGAAAGTTCCCATACATAGTTAAATGTCAGGCATAAAATAATATATGACCATGCAGGTATTTAAATCAACCTAACTGTATAGTGTAAGAGGCAGTTCTTAACTATTCTGTACAAAGAGTGTTTTGATTCATCACTGAACCACGGTGGCAAAGGGGGAGTGGTGTGGGGACCTTGTGGTTGGCAAGTGCCAAGTATAATTACTGGGGTTAGGAGCACTCCTAAATTTTAGACCTTTCCTCACCTTGATTTGATCCTCAGGAGCCTGAAACAATAATAAAGTAATGTAATCAAGCCACTAAGGTTCCTGGTCCAGATCTGCTGAACTTTTAGTCAGTCTGCTCTTTAACCGTTGTCAACCATGCTGAGAAAGCATGCCATTTGTTATTCAGGTAGGGAGGTGAAGGGAATCTGAGTGTAAAGGAACAGCTTGTAATAATATTAATGATGATAATCAGAAATAGTTACTGGTTTTTGAGCACTCATTATTTGTCAGGCATTGTGCTAAGTCATTTGTACTATTGCATTTCAATCTCACAGCTGTGAGATAGCTACTTTTGTTGCCCTGTCTTACAGATAAGGACAGTGAGGCTGAGAAGCTGTGTTTCTAGTAAGTGATTGAGCCAGGATTGTAAAGTCGATCAGTCTGACCTTACACTGACTCACTGAGGGATATATCAGTGCTAATCCTCGTCAGTTCAGGAGAAAGAACTTCAAATGAAAGCATTGTGCATCATGTATAACATTGTCTTTGTATGTATAGAGGCATACATTCAGAAAAATGAAGTCATGAGAGGCCGATACTTACTGATTTGAATATAGGGTACTTTGCCATTATTTATACTTACTTATTCCTCTTTTCTGACTCTCTAGGAATACTGGAGATACTTTTAAAAAAGTTTATAGACCATGCTCAGGGGATTCTATATAGCAATTTCCCCTTGGCATAGGCTGGAGACTATTGAAAGGAAAAAATATTCTGGGTTTTCAGTTTATCCCTGTGTTATGCTGACTTCTGTTTTTTGAAAGTTAGCCAAATATTTGAAATAAATGGCTAACAATTGGGATTTAAAATTGTTGAGCTACGTAGGTTTTTGTTGTAATTTTATTTTTACCAAAATTTACTTTGTTAAAATAGAGTACATTCTAGCAATACTCCAAGGAACATTTAAATAGTTTTTTGGGTTTGTTTATTTGTAAAATTTTTTTCAACCTTCTCTTCTTGAAAAACTTTTTTGTTTAGTGTTGTTTTGACTTTTTTTTTTTGAGATGGAATCTTACTCTGTCGCCTGGGCTGGAATGCAAGGAATTCTTGTGCCTCAGCCTGCCAAGTAGCTGGGACTACAAGCACACGCCGCCACACCAGGCTAATTTTTTGTATTTTAGTAGAGATGGGGTTTCACCATGTTGCCCGGGCTGGTCTTGAACTCCTGAGCTCAGGCAATCCACCCTCCTCAGCCTCTCAGAGTGCTAGGATTACGAGTGTAAGCCACTGTGCCTGGCCTTGTTTTAACTATTATCAAAGTTAGCGTAAAGTAAGTTTTATTTTTTGTTCATATAGGAAATATTTTTTTAATAGAGGGGAAGAGTGTAGAAGGAACTCATAGATGTAACTATGAAATTAGCTAGATAATAATCTACTTTCATATATTTATTCACCCCATTGGTAACATTCAGTTTTCAGGAAAATGCCTAAAATGTCAGCTGCTGTTAATATTGTACACTTATTCCACTAGAATTTTAAGTTCCATAGGGTTAGGGATTCTTCCTGTTTTATTCACTGGTGTATGTGTAAATGCCTAGATCAAATGCCTGGCACATAATGAGTACTAAATAAATGTTTGTGAAATAAAGGACCAAATGTATGTAATAACATATTGATTATAAAATGTGGTGAATATATAAAGGGCTTCCTTTTTTTTTTTTCTTATGGACAAACATAGGCCACTTATAAATTAGTGACTAAAATTACTGAAGTAAATGCTGAGGAACTTAAAGTTTACTTTGTTTCTATAGCGGCTGTGGACAAATTGAATGTAATTGATGATGATGTGGAGGAAATTAAGAAATCAGAGCCTGAGCCTGTTTATATAGATGAGGTAGAGTCCTTCTTTTGTTTAATAGTTAAACTGTCAAGACAATTTAAATGTACTATCTTTCAGATTGCTTGGAAAGAGTAATTTCATATTCACTGAAGTTAAAACTCTTGAGTTTTTATAAAGTGTCCTGTTACTTTTTTAGGATAAGATGGATAGAGCCCTGCAGGTACTTCAGAGTATAGATCCAACAGATTCAAAACCAGACTCCCAAGACCTTTTGGATTTAGAAGGTACTTGATGAATATTAGATATTATTTTAATATTATGTCATATTGTAGCTATTCATAATGTCTTCAGTTTCTTCTGCCTTGTGTTTACCTTTAGAAGTTACCTTTAGAAGTTAGTGGGGAACAAACTAGTACAGTAAAATAGTAACATTATTACTTGGAAGGTATTGTCATAAACCTGCAAATCCTTTTCATAAAGGAAGTCTTTGTATTTCTTTAAGCCCACTAGTAAAATTGGCTGAAGAGTTTTGTAGTCCGAAAAAGGACAGAATTAAAAACAACAGCATATTAAATTGAGTCAAAATGTTTAAAATGTTTATTCCTGTTTAATTTTCTGGTATTATGAATTTAAAGAACGAAATTATACATGATCATTGTTAACTTCGTAACTTAGTCACTTGATGTATTTTGATATGTTTTTTAGTCTCTAAAAAATGTGAAAATAATTAAAACATGTTTTTAAAAAAATCCTTTGGGAGAAAAATCTCTGGTAAATGAATAATTATTCTTCAGTCTTTTTATAGAAGAAACAACTGGTTATGAATATAGAATACAGTGTTGTGCTCTTCATTGTATCAGTGTTCACACTGGGAAACACACAGTATGCTTTATCTTGAAATGTCTTAAATAAACAATCTTCATATCTGATGGGCAAATGGTTACATAGTTTATACACTGTGGCTTAAGTTTGTTTTAGTTAACTAATCATAGTTTTCTAGATGTCTTTAAGATTTTGAGATAACTCCAGATTTCACAGTCTGTCAACTTAGGTAATAGTTTCAAGAAAACATAATATTTTAATATTATTAAATATTGCTTTTGACCTTGCTTTTAGTGACATGATAGTAATATGTAGTAGGAATCCTGAATAGTAGTCTTTCTCTAGCATAAGCTTAATCTCTATGTATTTATGCATAGTGTTGTATATTGGTTATGTATTGTTAAAAATTGTTGAAATTGGCTTAAACTGGATTAAGTTTCTGTATTTGTAAGTTTTTTTGTATTTACAGATATCTGTCAGCAGATGGGTCCAATGATAGATGAAAAACTTGAAGAGATTGATAGGTAAGGTTTTTTGTGCAAGGAATCAAAAGTATAGTTTTGGGGGGTTCACTTGTTTTTGGCAAACAGTAAAGTAGGGAAAGTTTTTGTGGAACTGTACAATTCATGGAAATTGTTTTCCAGTTTCCCAAACTCTTACAAACTTATAGCAAGGTGGTGCTTTTTGTTTTTGTTTTTCTAAAAAACAAGCTCTTAAAGACAAATTTTGAACAAGTGTTCTTAAAGACAAATTTTGCATGGCTTACTTTTCACCAGTCTGTTCTAGCATGCTTCCGTGATATTAGAACTGCCTGGATCAGTGGTAGCCAGTATGCATACTCTCTAGTATTTTCTGCATGCTGAGCCCATCATTGCCACTGTAGTGATGGACAGCAGTTTTGGCCATCATCGTATACTCTATTTCAGATTTCCTTAAAGCTGGACAATCTTAGTGAGGAAGACCAGTTTTGCTTTGTCTTATCTGATCATCTTCAGAGCGTGCTTTTTACCCTACCACATACTTTCTACTTTTCATAATGAGTTGGAGCCTAGGGTTGATCAGCTCCACTGACTCTTTTTTCTTCTTTGTGGCCATCTGCCTTAGGTCCAGGATGGCCCCCAACTAAGAGCAGCTGCCAAGATGGCTGGGAGCCTGGTGCTTTTTATTGAGATAGCAATTTTTTTGTTTTTCCTATGGCAAAACAGTATATTTAGAATTGTGGACTCTTGTACTTAATGTGCCAACCTTTATTTCTAATTTGGGCTGGAATTAAAGGGCTAATGAGTAGTAAAGAATAAAGTGAATAGATAAGAAAATCAGAAAAGGAATCCTAAGCAAGAATTGAAAATTTCAAGTGAAATTTCTCTAGTGTTTTTGAAGCTAAATCACACCTTCTCTTCTAATTTCTTGTCCTTGTATTTCTTTGTTTCTGTTGCTCTTTTAATTTTATCCTACGTAGTTTTCTTTTTCTTTCTTTTTCTGAGACGGAGTCTCACTCTGTCACCCAGGCTGGAGTGCAGTAGCACAATCTTGGCTCACGGCAGCCTCCACCTCCCAAGTTCAAGCAGTTCTCTGCCTCAGCCTCCCAAGTAGCTCGGATTACAGGTGCCTGCCACCATGCCTAGCTAATTTTTGTATTTTTAGTAGAGACAGGGTTTTACCATCTTGGCCAGGCTGGTCTTGAACTCCTGACCTCATGATCTACCCGCTTCAGCCTCCCAAAGTGCTGAGATTACAGGTGTGAGCCACTTCGGCCGGCCTATTTTTCTTTTTTTTAAATTAGTATTGTTTTTGGAAACAGGTTCTCTGCTGCTCAGGCCCAAGGGATCCTCCTGCCTCAGGCTCCCTAGAAACTACAGGTGTGTGCCATCACACCCACGTTTTTTTTAGAGACAGGGTCTTAGTAAGCTGCCCAGGCTGGTCTCAAACTCTTGGCCACAAGTGATCTTCCTGCTTCAGCCTCCCAAAGTGCTGGGATCATAGGCATGAGCCATCTTGCCTGGCCCTTATGGTTCTTTAAAAATAGGAGCAACACTGAAGGATAGACTATCAGGATTTTGAGCTTTTTACTTTATTCTGCTCCCTTATTTCTCAGCTTTCTATCTGAAGTGAGGAGGAGAAACCATAGTGAATGGAAAACAAGGAATAGGGCTTAGTATTCCATCATCATCCCTTTCTAGCCATATTTATTGAATTAATATATAAACAACACAAGAAGAAGGGATTAGATAGGGCCAAAATAAGAAGCAGAATAGAAACTACTTCTCTCTGCCTCTACCAGAGAAGTGCAGTAGCAGCAAGACTTTTCCTAGTCACCGAAGATTGTCATCTTTCTTCCAGGGGCATTTTAAAAATAAACTTACTGTGTTTTCTAAAGAAATGAAAAATCTGTGTGGCAGTTGACAGTTTTGCCATATTTTAGAGAAAGCATTAAGTATCTGTTTACACATCTACCTTGTTTCAATGCAGGGATGTTAATAGTTAATGGATAAACTGGAAAAGGTTCAAAAATATTATCATAGATGAGGGTAAGAGTACAATTATTAGGAACTTTCTGGAGCTTAAAAATAGTTCTTTTCTTTTTGAGATGGAGTCTCGCTCTGTCGCCCAGCTGGAGTGCAGTGGCATGATCTCGGCTCACTGCCACCTCCGCCTCCCAGGTTCAAGTGATTCTCCTGCCTCAGCCTCCTGAGTAGCTGGGACTATAGTGAGGCACCACCATGCCTGGCTAATTTTTGTATTTTTAGTGGAGACGGGGTTTCGTCATGCTGTCCAGGCTCATCTCAAATTCCTGACCTCATGATTCGCCTGCCTCGGCCTCCCAAAGTGTTAGGATTACAGGAGTGAGCCACCAGGCCTGGCCTTTTGTAGTTTTTTATAGAGGGAGTCTCACTCTATCACCCAGGCTAACGTGCAGCGGCATCATGTTGGCACACTGAAACCTTGGTCCCCTGCCTCAGCCTCCTGAGTAGCTGGGATTACAGGCACCCCACCACCATGCCCAGCTAATTTTTATATTTTTAGTAGAGATGGGGTTTCACCATGTTGGCCAACCTGGTCTCGGACTCCTGACCTCAGGTGATCCGCCTGGCTCGACCTCCCAAAGTGCAGGGATTACAGGCACGAGCCACCACACCTGGCCAATAGTCCATATTCTTTAACACAGCAATTTCAAACCCATACTAAATACATAGGGATAGATGCAAAGACTTATCTTTTAAGATACTCAGTCACAGTGCTATTTATGACATCAAAATTGGAAATAACAATAATGTATTTCATTATGAGATTGGTTTACCAGTCATCCCTTGCTGTCCATGGGGGATTGGTTCCAGGACCTCCCAAGGATACCAAAATCCGCAGATCCTTAAGTCTCTGAAATGAAATGGTGTAGTATTTGCATATAACATTTGCACATCCTCTTATATACTTTAAATGATCTCTAGGTTACTTACAATACCTAACACTTTGTAAAGGCTGTATAAATATTTGTTATGCTGTATGGTCTAGATAATAATGACATGTATGTGTTTAGTTCAGACACAATTTTTTTTTAATTATTTTCAATTTGAAGTTGGTTGAGTACGCTAGTGTAGAACCCATGGACATGGAAGGCTGAATGTATGTCCACACATTCTACAATGAAAATCATTGTCCTTCATAATTATCCCTTGATATGAACAGATATCATAATATATCATGAAAAAAGTCAGGAGCTGTGACAGTTTAATCTTATTTTTTATTGATAAAAAGAATTTTGTTAAAGGAAAAGATCTAGAAGAATTAGAAGTCAAGAGTGAGGCTGCCAGTATTGGGGCTCACACCTATAATCCCAGTATTTCAGGAGGCTGAAGTGGGAGGATCATCTGAGCCCAGGAATTTGAGACCAGCTTGGGCAATATAGTGAGACCCCATTTCTACAAAAAATTTTTTAAACAATTAGCTGGGCTTGGTGGTGTGCACCTGTAGTCCCAGCTCCTCAGGAGGCTGAGGTGGGAAGATCACTTGAGCCTGGGAGGTCAAGGAGGCTTTAGTGAGCCGTGATTGCACCACTGCACCCAGTCTGGGTGACACAATGAGATCCTGTCCCAAAAGAAAAAAAAAATCAAAGTGACCGTTCTGATATTAGTTATTTTTTGAGTGAGAACTCAACCATTAACTAGTTTTCTTACCAATTTCAGTTTTTAAATAGGCCAACTGGCATTTTTTCTTGTTCCATGGCCACAGCTGCAGATGCAGCTTCTGTTCTGGAAAATGTTTCCTGTTCTTCAACAAATTCTTATTGACTCTTATTTACCCTTGTAAAGTATTCAGAGATGAATAAAATATCATTTTTTCTCCTGAATGAATCATCATGTTTATTACTCCTACTAGGAAATACAACTCTACTGTTAAAAAGTTAAATTGTACATTTCATTTCTGTCATTGTACAGAATGAAATTTTGTAGCGTTTTATCACCCTAAGAAATTACATTGAGTAAACATGTAAATTAACTCCAAAAAAGTTTAGGTAGATTTGTTGAAGGGAGATTCGTAGTCTGACCTTAACTGTGCTCCAGACTGTTTTAATCTTATTTCCTCCTGTCCTTCAAAGATAATTTTCTACCATCCTGATCAAGTTGCTCTTTTGCCTTATTACTCTGGGATTGTGTCTCAAATCTTTAAGAGGATTTCAAACACAGTGATCATGTCTTTCTACTGCATTTTCCTGGTATTTCATCAGCATACTAGGTTTTGTGGATCAGATTCCTACAGTTAAATTTTAGCTACACAGTTGTTAACATGGCATTAATTTCTGTAGCTTTCTGGGTGGTTTGTAACTGTTATTTTTGATGATAGAGTTTGACCTGCTTAATGCAGTCATTCCTACCGGAGAGGGAACAAACTTTTTCTTCTTGTTGTTCAGACATAACGGATTATAATAGAAGAAAGGTGACAAATCTTGATAGGACTCAGACCAGGCCATTTACTTCGTAGACCTCTGTCTGTTTGCGTGCCTCTGCTTGTTGCCTGTGTTTTTATAGGGAAAAAAACACATTCAATAAAAAGGCTTGTGAATGTTTCAGGCCAGATAAAAGTGGTTGCTTAACTTTTATAAATTTCTCAGTTGCAAAGAGAGTTCTTTATTACTCCCAGGGGAACAGACAAAATTGTGTCAAGTAGGGAGAGTTTACTCTGAAGTTTCTTGGGCAAATTTGAAGATGCTTTTATTTGGATTTGTGGTTATTACACAATAAAGTATTGGATTTTACTTACTTTCTCAAAATAACCAACAAATGAGCATTAGAGATTAGTCTTACTTACACATTGTTTTTACTTGGATTTTCAAGGATAATTATTTAAGTAGGGTTTTTTCAGTTGATACTTTCATGGATATAAACAAATGAAAATGTGTGTGTGTGTGTGTTTTTTTTTTTTTAACAAGCGTTTTTAAATTCTATCATATTATACTTCATAGAGGTTCTGGACCTTGCCTGGGTACTTTCTTTTATTGAAATTTGTAATCGAGGCCCTGATTCTTACCTAATTTGAGAATTTTCTTTTTAATAATTTAATTCTCAACAGAAGGCTGGAATGTGTGAAAGTAAATTCTTTCAGCACCAAAATTATGAATTGATTGCATTTTATGAGGCATGGAAAGTACTTTTCCCTAATATTATAAAGTCATATTGTCACTGGTAGAGGGGTATGACTGCAAGTTGTCCAGGTTCTTGGCATGTTGGACAAAGAATTGAACAAAATGCCCAGCAAACCAAAGGAAGAATGAAGCAACAAAAGAATGAAAGCAGGGATTTATTGAAAGTGAAAGTACACTTTGCAGTGTGGGAGTGGGCCTTAGCAGTGGCTCAAGGGCCTGGATACAGAACCTTCTTGGGTCCAAGTACCCCCTAGAAGTTTACCTTTGATCACTTCATGCTCACCTCATGTAAATGAAGGGGTAGCTCACAATCAGTCTGATAGGTTGCAGAAAGTTGCCAACCAGAGGCTGAAATGAAGTTACAAAGGTCACACTGCTGTACAAACATCTGATTGGTTGCAAAAAGCTTTTTGCAACCAATCAGAGGCTAGGGTGAAGTTACAAAGTTATACTTCTATGCCAATGAAGACTACACCCACAGTCGGTCTGATTGGTTGTAGATAGCAACCATTCAGAGGCTGGAGCAGCCATTCAGTGACTTGGTTGTGGACAGCAACCATTCAGAAGCTGAAGTTACAAAGTTGCAAATGACGACTGGACCTGTGATCAGTCTGATTTTTTTCTGACAGCCAGTTTACCATTGAGGGGCGGGTGTCTGCAAAGGGAGTATCCTCTGGTCCTTTTCTTACTTAGGTGTGGAAAGTTTGGGTTGGTTTTCCTTTCAATTTAGTTATAGGAAGTCAGCATGAAACAGCCTTAGGTTTCCTGCCTCTAGACCCTATTCTCCTGCCTTGTATCAGCCTAGCTATTACAAGGATTAAGCAGTTCTTCCTCTCAGTTACCCTTTGTGAATATTCTTTCATTAAATATAAAAAGAGCCTTTTAATATATGAATAGAAATTGTGTTAAATTAAAAAACATATTTATGTTACTAAATACATGCTAAAAACTAGAAGAGTATAATACCTTTCTTCTACATCAGGAAGCATTCAGAATTGTCTGAATTGAATGTAAAAGTCTTGGAAGCTCTGGAACTATATAACAAATTGGTGAATGAAGCACCAGTATACTCAGTCTATTCAAAGCTCCACCCTCCAGCACATTACCCACCTGCATCATCTGTGGTTCCAATGCAGGTGAGCATGTTTTTCGAGAACATTTTCTAAATTATAAACAAGTTTTAAAATAAAAGAAAATGTTTTACAGCATAGTATTAAGATTTCTATTGTCTGTGAATGGAATTATAAAACTTATCTTTGTTTTAGCAAATATTGGTTAAACAACATTCACCAAAACAAATTAGACAGATAATCATATTTCACAAAAACATTTTAGTTCCGTTTTAACATGATTGAAAAGACTTATAGGAAATATGTGAGGGTAGTTCTGGTTCTTCATATGGTTTTGTAATTATAAAGCATAAATCTTTTATGTAAGTATAAATCCTTTTTATAAATGTGGAGTGTATATATCTTTTTTTTTTTTTTTGAGACGGAGTCTCGTCACCCAGGCTGGAGTTCAATGGTGTGATCTCAACTCACTGCAACCTCTGCCTCCTGGGATGAAGCGATTCTCCTGCCTCAGCCTCCTGAGTAGCTGGCTCCACAGGTGCGCGCCACCACACCCGGCTAATTTTTTATTTTAAGTTGAGACAGGGTTTCACCATGTTGGCCAGGCTGGTCTCAAACTCCTGACCCCAGGTGATCCACCTGCCTTGGCCTCCCAAAGTGCTGGGATTGCAGGCATGAGCCACCATGCCCAGGGAGTGTAAATCTTTTGATTTAGGACAGTACCTGACATATCAGAAGTCCCCCAGGTGAGGTACTAATGCTGTTCCTAATGTTTTACAAGATTTAACATTTCATGTAAAATGTCCATAAAGATTTATTTGACTTACATGATTATTAACAGGCACAATAAACTTCTTGAGTATGCTTTATACTTCTTTTTCTTAGCTGCATGACTTAAATGGTTAAAAATTTATGCATAGCAAAGGTATACAGATCTAGGAGGTACAGACTCCATAAGCCATCCATGAACAGCATCTTTTTCCAGTACTTATCACCTTTTTTGTGTGTTTGCCATATGAAGTGAATACTTGTATTTGTCAGTATCCCCATTCAGAAGCATTTTTGAAATTTCAGCCAATTAGCCAGTTGAATTCAGAATGAGCTTGGATGAGCAAAATTCATGTTAATTTATGAAAACTGGTATGTAAAGGTACATGTGAAGGAGACACCAAGGAGAAAGGATAGAATGTGGGTGCATAATTTAGATGACACAACATAATTGTTAAGTAAAAAAAGAATAGTCACTATGGTAACTGTCACGTCAGACAAGATACATTTATCAAATATGCCATGCCTTGATCTTTTTGAAAATTAGGAGGGTAGGAAAGATTGCTGGCTGCAAAAGACATTTCGGGTATATTCAGTATTGCTTCTGTTTTCAGAGTTGTTTGCTGCTGCTGTGAAAGTGGAACAAAACAGCAGTGTCTGCACCATTGTATGATAAAACTGTGTTTGCTTTTTTATGTGTCTGTAAAGGGTTATTTGCCATTATGTGTCAGGTTTTGGTGTTTAGTTGCATTCTATTTACAGACTGTGTTTTGCCGAGCACAACTCATTTCTCTAAAAAGTTAACTTTATTTCTGTTTGATTCCTCACATAACCTGTATCTACACTATTCACTCATAAGAGTGTTTGAAGTATTCAAAAGTTTTTCTTCTCATTTGACAAAAATGTATCTCTACTAGAAGCAGTTGGGATAGCATATTAGTTATATCTATGTAGGCTACTCAGGAACCCTAAACCGAAGAAGTTCATTTTCACAGTCCCAGCCTATTGTCAGTAGATTGTTACATGTCTACTAAGGAGGTAATGTGATTGTACTTAATGTAGTTTATTTGGCATTTCTAGCATCCTAAATTTTCAGATATATGGTCTTTGCTTTAAAAATAGCTTAATTTAAAACTGGATTGATGATCATTATGGTATGACAAGATATTAAATGGATGCATTGTTTTGAGGCTATATATAGTAGACAGGTGGTGGACCCTGTCCTTAAGGAGCTGTTGTCCTGAAAATAAGTAGGGCACATAAAAATGTCCAAAGAGACCTAGACCATTTTTGCTATTTCCTGAAGATATATATGTCTTTTACCCACAACTATTCCTTCTTTTGTCCTGTTTGTCTTAAAGGCAGGAAATAAACATTGCCAGGGAAGGCCTGGCACCCTTATACCATTTCTTTTTCAGCTTTTTCTCTTAAGTTTTATTCTTGGGAAGGAGTTGGATGAATCACCCTGAGATGAGGATAAAGAAAGTTATCATTCTCATAGTGACTTGAAGCGATGGTGGGCTTCCCTTCAAGGGAGTGTATAGTTTTCTGTGGCTCTACAGCAAGACATGTTTACTGAGTCATAGGCAACCTGGATAGATTGTAATCCACTACTTAAAAGTACACCACCTGTCTTTCTTCCAGCTTGCTGTAAAAATAACAGTCAAACAAATCAAATTTCCGTAGATTTGGCACTGTGATTTGACAGCTCTCTACTTTTAGTTCTAAGATGGATAGATTGGTAGAATCAGATTGCTTCTAAAAGAACTATATTTTCTTTCCTATAAGTCTTTTAACATTTTAAATATATTATTAGGCACATGTTTGGGAGATCAGTGAATCAACTTTTTCTTCTTGATTACTAGACATACCCAGTTCAATCACATGGTGGAAACTATGTGGGTCAGAGCATTCACCAAGTAACGGTTGCCCAAAGCTATAGCCTAGGACCAGATCAAATTGGTCCACTGAGATCTCTGCCTCCAAATGTGAATTCCTCAGTGACAACACATTCTGTTCAAACTTCATATTTAAGGTAAGTTTTGGGAACTGTGTTAATTTTGTAATTTTATGTGTTAATTTTCCTAGATTTTCAGAATGAGAATATATAGACCCTTATTAAGATGAAGTTACAGAAACTGTTTATTCATAATCCTGTGAAGTGGAATGGTGTTACCTTAGCTTTGCTACCCATACTGAGATGGTCGCCCTTACTTAAGCTTATAGTCGGCATCCCTGGGACAAAATAAAGCTAATTGTTCTTTATGAGACTAAGCCCATGATGTGCTTAGCACTGTGGTATAATCAGCCTGTAAGGTAGTCCCAGACTTATTTATCTGCAAGCACTCCTAAAAATTAGAAAACTTGTTACTTTGACCCTCAAAAAGAAGGGTGTTTGAACTGTAGAATTTGTAGTTTATGGTTTTTTTTTCCAAGACAGGGTCTTGGCCGGGCACGGTGGCTCACACCTGTAATCCCAACACTTTGGGAGGCCAAGGCAGGCAGATCACAAGGTCAGCAGTTTGAGACCAGCCTGACCAACATGGTGAAACCCCATCTCTGCTAAAAATACAAGAATTAGTTGGGCGTGGTGGCGCGTGCCTGCAATCCCAGCTACTCAGGAGGCTGAGGTAGGAGAATCGCTTGAAGCAGGAAGCAGAGGTTGCAGTGAGCCGAGATTGTTCCATTGCACTCCAGTCTGGTGATAGAGGAACTCCGTCTCAAAAAAAAAAAAAAAGAAGGATCTGACTTGGTCACCCAGGCTGGAGTGCAGTGGCATGATCTCAGTTCACTACAGTCTTGACCTCCCGGTCTCAAGTGATTCACCCACCTCAGCCTCTCAAGTAGCTGGGACTACAGGCAAGTACCACCATGCTTGGCTAATTTTTGGGTTTTTTTTTGTTTTTGTCAAGATGGGGTTTTGCCATGGTTGCCCAGGCTGGTCTCAAACTCCTCAGCTCAAGGGATCCGCCTGCTGTGGCCTCCCAAAGTGCTAGGATTACAGACGTGCACCACTGCACCCAGCCCTGTAGTTCTGTTTTTTAATAAAAACACTTCTACTCTAAAAGTTATGTTTAAATCTTCCTTTTTATTCACTTTGCTTAACCATACAAAATGTTCATTCAATGTAATCACGTGAAGATGATCTATAAGGTCCCTTCCCACCCTCAAATTCCATGAGTATGAATTTTAGATGTTATATGAAAATTAAATAAATCTCATATTAGTGTTCAGTTAGAATAAAATACAAAATTTTGCCATCCTTGGTGACACTAGAAATTATGGAGAAAAAACTGGTGTAGTGTTGAAACTAATTCTCTTTTATTGCAAGCGGTATATTTGGTGGAATTTAAAATTACATAATTTTTTAAATTAAAACTGTTTTTAAATAGATGGGGTTTTATCACCCAGGCTGGAGTACGTGGTGTGATCGTAGCTCACTGCAGCCTCCAACTCCCAGGCTTAAGGGATCTTCCAAAACCTCTGCCTCCTGTGGAGCTGAGACCACAGGTGCATACTACGCCCAGCTAATATTTTTAATTTTTTGTGGAGTTGAGTGTTGCTGTGTTGTCCAGGCTGGTCTCAAACCAGCCTGGCCTTAAGCAGTCCTCTTACCTTGGCCTCCCCAAATGCTGGAATTAGAGGCGTGAGCCTCTAAGCTCGGCCCTAAAATTATATATATTTCAAGAGAAATGTATGCCATAATAGTTATAGGAACGGACAGAAGTCTTGCAATTTGGTATGATTTTTCAGCTTAGTTTGTGAAGTGTCAGTAAATAAACTATAGGTTTGGACTATTCTGAGGGTAGATTTTGGGTCCTATACAGACTGCACTGTTTTTCCTTTGAAAGTAAAAAGTCATTACTGAAGGAAAGCTTGAAGGATATTTGCAGAGAAGAGGTAGACTTCTTTGTGCTTCATTTGGAGATGGGGGAGGGAGAATATAGGCTGAAGGTGGCATCTTGAGCCAGGGTTTCATTCTCATTGCAGCTGGCTGAAGGTACTTCCATCAGAAACAGTTTGCATCTCCTCAGATGGTTTCTAAATGTTTTTAGTTAGAGATTCTGGAGAAGGCAAGTTAAGTCGGCCTTAGAATCTTACATTTTATTTCTTTTCAAGTACCTCTTTCTTCTTACCAAATACAAAAATTACATTAACAAGCTCAGCGTGTTAAATTACAGGCTCACACCTGTAATTTCAACACTTTGGAAGGCCAAGGCCAGAGGATCACTTGCGCCCAGGAGTTTGAGACCATCCTGGGCAACATAGCAAGACCCAGTCTTTACAAAAAGAAATTTTGTTTTAATTAGCTGGGAGTGGTGGTACACCTATAGTCCCAGCTACTCAGGAGACTGAGGCAGGAGGAATGCTTAAGCCTACGAATTCAACAATGCAGTGAGCTGTGATCTGCACCCCAGCCTGGGCAACAGAACAAGATCTCATCTCAAAAAAAAAAAGAAAGTTTGATTGGCAGTATTCAATGGCTGGAGTGATTAAATTGTAATCAGAACAGTAGAGCTACATAAACTTAAAAAGAAGATGGAAAAGGCATTTTTGTCATGATGATTGATCTCTAACTAACCTAGATATTGCAAAGTAAATATGGTTTTCTTTTTACAATTTTGTTTGTAGCACTGGACAAGACACTGTTTCCAATCCTACTTATATGAACCAGAAATCTAACTTACAATCAGCTACTGGTACAACTGCTTACACACAGCAAATGGGGATGTCTGTGGATATGTCATCTTATCAGAACACTACTTCCAATTTGCCTCACCTGGCAGGCTTTCCGGTGACAGTTCCAGCTCATCCAGTTGCACAGCAGCACACAAACTACCATCAGCAGCCTCTCCTTTAGAAACTAAGCAGCCATTTTCTTGAAAGCCTTCATAAGTGTATTATTCAATCCTTGTGAAAATATTACAACTTTTTTCCTCTCAACTCAAAAGGACCATGAATAAATAAAGCACAAAAACCTGTCTTACTCTACAAGGCCATAAAAGGTTTTTTTTTTTCAGTCCAGTTTATTTGAAGTCAATCTTTTGATTAGAGGCAGCTTAAAGATGCTTTCAGTTAGTTGTGTCTTACTTTCTGATTTATCTACATAAATCTAGATACCCATTAAGTAGCCTTATGACACTAAACAGTATGAGATAGGAGTGTTAAAATATTATTTTAAAGAAACCACTGTTTTCCCCTAAAATTTAGTCATAAGAGCACTGAAGAACTTGAAGTTTTTTTTTTCAGAGTTTCTCGCTAACTTTTTTCCATGTAAGCATTTAGCTTGCCAGCATATTTTCTTTTGGCTCCTTAAATTGCAGTTGTGTTTGCAGTATTGTCACTTTTGCTCTCATTGATGTGTTGAGTAGTAATTAGCATATAAGCAAGAGCAATTTGGAAGGAACAAAAATGTTTTCTGCGGTTAACGGTGAAGACCTTATAAAGTCAGTCCCCAGCCACTCATGCCAACTGTGCAAGAATTTGTCCCACAAAACATTTCCATTTCCTAAGGAAAAAATTTCTTTTTCTACACGTATCTCTGGTAATTAGAATTGCCACTAGTAACCTTTTCAAGTGACTTTGGCTATTCTGTAATATATGGTCCATTTGTTTTTCCTCCCTGCAATATGGTATGAAGAGATGCTGTATATCCTTTTTATGGGATCGTGTGAATTTGAGCCATGAGACATTCCTGATAATTTGTTGTGAGATATACCAAGCATGGATGATAAGTGTTTTTCGTGATGTGTTTTGTTTTTTTTTTAAAGTGATTCAAGCACCGTTGCTAAGCTGTCAGCATACCAAGCTGTTGAAAAAATCGACCATTTCTTTCAGAAGTAATTCTGAGCCTGTTGAATAATAGCAGGTGATGACTTCATAGAAGATAACAGATTGATAGGGAAGCTATTGAAGCAGTTTTTCTGAAGCCTGTATTTTGAGTTAGTTTATAGTGCTAATAGGTTCTATATAACTGTGGGAGTTTGGTAGTAAGCCAGTAGGGATTATTTTCTCTCCTAAAAATTTGCCCACTACTTCATCGTCTACCAATTTTTTACATAATGCAAAATAGAAATTGCAAATACATATGCATATGGAAACATTGAGACTGGGAAAAACAATGGACATTAGTTTTTACAAAGTTACTTGCATGGAAGCAAGATTTCTTTATTTGTTTTTTTAAGTAAAGCAGTCAGTCTTACTACTAAATCCATTTCATAGTAGTTCTCTGAGAATTTTGTTATTTATCTATAGAGATTTGATTATAAATATGTTCCTTTTTCAAAAAAACTTTATCCTAGAACAGAGTAGTCTATATGATACTTGATCTACATTTAAATGGAAAAATTAGCAATATTTGAAAGTTCAGTTTATGTCATTGTCTTACTTCAGATACAAAAAACCGAACAGAAAGTTTTAATATCTCATGTTCTGTTTTTAATTCAGTGTTTTCCTATATGTTAATTCAATTATAAACTTCTGAATGGCACCTTACTTTTTGTAAACAAATTTGTTCTTTACAAAATAATTTTTAAAAACCATTAAAAAATCCAAAGCTGTTCTTGGTAATAGTCAACATTTGCATATATATGGAATTTCTTACATTTTTTTCTCCCAAACTGTATTTAATAAACTTATTTTAATGTTTGTGTATTTCATGTATAACTGTGATCTCAGATATAAAAGCTTAATTCAGCATGTCTTTGAGCCAGTATAAATACTGCATACCCACTAAATTGGGATCAGCTGTTATAAATAATGTAGTTTTAGAATAATAAAACATGACATATATATATATACCTATATATAGTATATATTGACATCGATAAAAGTTTATACATGAGGAAGTGTTTTTTTCTCTCTCTTAAATTAAAAATTGTTTTTTTTCCCCGTATCTAATAAATTTTGTGTTGCAGGCTGTTGAAAGATAAAAATGATTTTAAATCTGTGTACTGATGATTCTTTTGGTGTTAAGCAACACAGGGTTATTTTCTTTCCTTTTTATGGGCTTATCAGTTCTATTTATATTAAGACCTGTTTATAATTGTTTTCTGCCAAAGGAATTGTCTAACTTCAGATTTCTACATTGGGTTCATACTTACTGTTTTATATCAGAAATAAAAAATAGCATCTGCTTTTTCATATGAAATCTTGGTACATCATAAAGAATTCCTGAACATTTATAATAGAATAAATTGTATTAATGTAGAAAAATATCTCAGAGTGTTAAAATATATGAAGTGTGGGATATATTCTTACAGTTTGTAAAATATACAGTCAACCAATATTGTCTTCTAATTTGGTAATTTTTAAAATTAAACAGGCAATTATATTTATTAGAATTTGAAATTATTTGTAGATAAATTGTCATGCTATTTCAAATAATTAACACTTAGACTACAAAATACATTTTACTGTATGTTTTGAAGGTGATTATAGTTTCGTTTTTCAAAATTTAGTTGTTTTTAAATGTTTTAGGTACATATAGCTTAGGTACTTTTTTAAAAAAGGCTTTCTTAGTAAAAACCATAAATTTAAAAGCTCCTAAGTCCTAGGAGAGGGCTTATTGAATTGTTATAAGAAAGTTGAAGTTACTTTAATAAGTAATAAATTATAAATGGCACTGATCTATAATGTTTTGTTTATGTCAGAAGGTAATTTTTCTTTCATCATCAGTTTTAGCCAATAAATTAAAGGGGAAGACTCAGTTTTAGGGATTTGATTTTTTTGGTTTAGTTTTCTTTCAAAAATTAAAGGTTTATTTCTAAAAGTTTTCCCCAGAGTCCAGGTACAGTGGCTCATGCCTATAATCCCAGCATTTTGGGAGGCTGAGGTGGGAGGATCGCTTGAGGCTAGGAGTTTGAGACCAGCCTGGCAACATGGCAAGACCCCATCTCTACAAAAATTTTAAAACTTAGCCAGGCGTGGTGGTGACTGTAGTCCCAGCTACTCAGTAGGCTGAGGTGAGAGTATTGCTTGAGGCTGCAGTGAGGCGTGATCACGCTACTGCACTCAAGCCTGGGTGACAGAGTGAGATCCTGTCTCAAAAAGAAACTTCCGGATAGTTCACAAGACTTACCGAAACCTTCCTCTTTCATCGGAGCTGACAACATGCCATCCAGACTGAGGGAAGACCCAGAAACTTCAGGGCCACGTGAGCCACAGCCACAGCCCCATTGGCAAGCACCAGAAGCACCCCAGAGGCCGAGGTAATGCTGCTGTTATGCATCACCACAGGATCAACTTTGACAAATACCACCCAGGTTACTTTGGGAAAGTTGGCATGAGGCATTACTTAAAGAGGAACCAGAGTTTCTGCCCAACTGTCATCCTTGACGTATTGTGGACCTTGATTAGTGAATGCTGCTAAAAACAAGACTGGGGCTGCTTCCATAATTGATGTGGTGCGATTGGGCTACCACAAAGTTCTAGGCAAGGGAAAGCTCCCAAAGGAGCCTGTTATCGTGAAGGCCAAATTCTTCAGCCGAAGAGCTGAGGAGATTTAAGGGTGTCAAGGGGAGCTGTGTCCTGGTGGTTTGAAACCACATGGAGGGAAGTTCATTAAATGTTAACTACTTTAAAAAAAAAAAAAAAAGAACTTCCCCAGAAGAATTCTAATTTTATCAAGCTGAATTAAAATCTGAGTCTTTTTAAAAAAATCTTACTGTGTCAAAAGAGGCATTATGTTGCTTGTGTGATGTAGTGTCCCTACAAATTTAATGTACCTGAAATGTCACAATGTGACCTTACAGTAGCCACCCCCACCCCCGCCCTTATCTGTGGTGAATACATTTGCAAGATCCCCAGTGGATGCCTGAAACAGCAGATAGTACTGAACCTTATATATATATACAATTTGTTTTCCTATGCATACATACCCCTATGATAAAGTTTATGAATTTGGCACTTAAGAAATTAACAGCAGAACTAATAAGATGGAAGATTTGTAACAATATACTCTAATAAAAGTTATTTAAAACATGGATTGTAATTTTTCATTTAATATTTTTGGACTGTGGTTTAATCTGGGTAACTGAAATCACAGAAAGTGAAATCGTGGGCCGGATATGATGGCTCACACCTGTAATCCCAGCACTTTGGGAGGGCAAGGTGGGTGGATCACCTGAGCTCAGGAGTTCGAGACCAGCCTGACCAACATAGCAAAACCATGTTTCTACTAAAAATACAAAATTAGCTGGGTGTGGTGGCACATACCTATGATCCCAGCAACTTGGGAAGCTGAGGCAGGAGAATCACTTGAACCTGGGAGGTGGAGATTGCAGTGAGCCGAGATAGTATCATTGCACTCCAGCCTGGGCAATGAACAAAACTCCATCTCCGGGGGAAAAAGAATTTAAAAAAATGAAATCATGGGAAAGGACAGACTACTGTATTTGGAAACGGGGTCTTTGCAGATGTCATTAGTTAACAGATCTCTCCTTATAAGAAGAGAAGACACAAAAGAGGCCGTGGCAGTGAAAGCTGAGTTATGCTGCCAGAGGGCAAGTACTACCTGGGACCACCAGAAGTTGGAAAAGGCAAAGGATTCCTCCCTGGAGCCTTCAGAGGGAGCATGGCCCTGCTAACACTTTGATTTGAGACTCCAGAAATGTGAGATAACAAATTTCTGTTGTTTAATTATTACAGCCATCCTGGGGAACTCATAGACATGGGTAAAAGTGTACAGTGAAATCTGAGTACTAAGCACTCGAGACTTTTACGAAGTTGCTTAAAATTGATGCAGAAATTCTGAGGGAAATGCCTGTAGTTCAGTAGCAGTCTTTTTTATCTTTGCTAAACTATAATGACGTGTGGATAGATGAAACTAAGACCTCTGTTAATTCCATAATCCTATTTATTTTTAAATACCACATCTACATTTCAATAATTGATTTCATTATGCCAAAGACGGTTATAGTTAGCAAGATTATAACTGATTTGCATTTTTATCTCCTCTGGTCATCTTGAGCAGTAGTTATTGAATAACAGGAGACATGTTCAAAGGCAAACAAATAGAGGTGAAGAAAAACAAAAAAACTGGATATTCCTCCTCAAAAACCACTCAGGAATGGAGATTTGGTTTTGTTCTTAAGTTTATACCATTTTATATCCTAATAGAGGCTTTCCAGTTGGCTGGGCATGGTGGCTCAAACCTGTAATCCTAGCATTTTGGGAGGCCAAGATGGGAGGATTGTTTGAGGCCAGGAGTTTGAGGCCAGCCTGCTCAACATAGGGAGACTCCATCTCTTTAAAAAAAAAAAAAAAAGAAGGTTTTCCAGTACCTTTATATTAAGTCAGTGACATGCTGATTACATTTTGGTCTTGAAGCTGGCTACTTTTTTAAAAAATTGAGATGAAATCCACATGAAATTAACCATTTTAAGGTGAACAAGTCAGTGGCATTTTGCCACTAAAAGTAATGGCAAAAACTGCAATTACTATTACACCAACCATAATGCATTCACAGTATTGGACAGGCATAACCTCTAATTCCAAACTAGACTTCTTTGTGTCTGGCTTCTTTTTACATAATGGTTTTGCAGTTCATTTCTATTGTAGCATATATCAGTACTCCATGGCTTTTTATGCCTGAAAATAGTCCATTGTATAGATCAGAATGTGTTTATTTATCTTTTGGTGAATACTTGTGCTATTTTTACTTTTTTCTTTTTTTTTTTTTTTTGAAATGGAGTCTTGCTCTGTCACCCAAGCTGGAGTGCAGTGGAATGATCTCAGCTCACTGCAAACTCCACCTCCTGAGTTCAAGTGGTTCTCCTGCCTCAGCTGGGATTACAGGTGCATGCCGCCACACCCAGCTAAGTTTTGTATTTTTTGTAGAGATGGGTTTTCGCCTTGTTGGCCAGGCTGGTCTCAAACTCCTGACCTCAGGTGATCCACCTGCCTCAGCCTCCCAAAGTGTTAGGGTTATACGCGTGAGCCACCATGCCCGGCCTATTTTTACTTTTTGTTGTGAATACTGCTGCTATGAACGTACATGTGTACAGGTGTATGAATACCAGGTTTTAATTCTTTTAGATACATAAGAATAGAAGTGTTAGGTCATATGGTAATTCTACATTTAACTTTTTAAGGAACTACCAAACTTTTCCACAGAGGAACCATTTTACATTTCCACCAGCGATACACAAGGCTTGCAGTTTCTCCACATCTCCACTGACATTTGTAAATTTCCATTTTTTTATTATAGCTATGCTACTGGCTGTGACGTTGATACCTCATTGTGGCTTTTATTTGCGTTTTCCTAATGACCAGCAATGTTGAGCATTTTTTCATACGTTTACCAGCCACTTAGTTATCTTCTCTAGAGAAATGTCTAAGTCCTTTGCCCATTATTTTGTCATGTTTTGAAGCGGTGTCTTGCTGTGTTGCCCAGCCTGGCCTCATCTCCTGGGCCCAAGTGCTCCTTCTGCCTCAGCTTCCCCAGGAGCTGCCTTTGCTCATTTTTTAATCAAGTTCTTTTGTCTCTGTTGTTGAGTTGTTTTGATGATGTTCTTTGATACACCAAAGCTTTAAATTTTGGTTAGGTCTAGTTTATTTCTTATTTTATTGTTCTCTCTCTTTTTTTAATTGCTCTTGCTTTTGGTGTTGTATCTAAGAATCCACTGCCAAATCTAAGGCCATGAAGATTTCCTCCTCTGTTGTCTTCTAAGACCGTTATGGTTTAGCTGTTGTAATTAGGTTGCTGATCATTTGCGTTAATTTTTGTACGTGGTGTGAGGTATAGCACCCAACTTCATTTTTTTGCATATTGGTATCCATTTGTCCCATTTTACCAGCTACTTTTTGCCACTGCTGTAATATTCCCTAGTGGTGGTCAATTCTGGGACCTAGGTTGTCCAGCTGTGGCATCAAACCCATAGCTGTATAATTTGCATTTCTAAGAGAGGACCGCTTCATTCTAATCTGATCACTTCTATCACATGCCTAAAGGGGAGATGATGTTATCGTTAGGGTATAGCTTTCAGTGGTGTCTAGGAACAGATATGTTAGGTGTGAGGGTAGAGATGGTTCTTAACTGTCACATAGATTTGTTCTCCAAGCAACTTCAGACATGTAGTGTATTGTGAAAAGTGCATTGTCTAAACAGAAAAAAGAGAGACTTTGCACCATAGCCAAAAATAATCTTTATCATACTTCTGCCCTGGGAAACCCTCCCCAGAGTTTTTCATCTCTATGTTATTGGTCAGAACTGTGTGAAAGGGCTGCACTTAGCAGCACATACCTTTGGGAGGCTGAGAATTTTGCTTTCCATCCTGTATCTAGAGAAGGCAAAGGAGAAAACGACTGGGGGAATGTAGAGTGAAACAGTCGACAGTATCTGCCACAGAGACAGACCTGTTGAAATGTCTTTACAACATGGTGTTACTATTTTGTGTGACTGGTAAATAAATTTGAAGTTGAATCGGTCTGTTGAAATTCCATTACCAAATAAACTCTTAAGATTCTCAATAAAAGCATACCATAGTTTTTTTTAGTCTAGAAATAACATATTTACATCTGACCCCATATCACCAGGACATTTTTTTAAAAAAAACACTTTGCTAGGAGACACAGAGAAAGCCCTGGAAATTAAGAGGGAGATAAAAACTTCAAACTGCCTCTGTCCCTTCTGACTATTTTGAAACAGATTTTAAAAAGTTAGCCTGGCGTGGTGGCTCATGCCTGTAATCCCAGCACTTTGGGAGGCTGAGGCAGGCAGAACACAAGGTCAGGAGATCGAGAACATCCTGGCTAATATGGTGAAGCCCCATCTCTACTAAAAATACAAAAAAATTTGCCGGGTGTGGTGGCACATGCCTGTAATCCCAGCTATTCGGGAGGCTGGGGCAGGAGAATAGCTTGAACCCAGGAGGTGGAGGTTGCAGTGAGCTGAGATTGCACCACTGCACTCCAGTCTGGGCGACAGAGCAAGACTCTATCTCAAAAAAAAAAAAAAGATTTATTAGCATTATTAATTTATTCAATAACACTGTACACTGGGGATGCTAAGAATTTTCATTTCCAAGTTAAAACTATATTTGTGGTTTCACCATGCACTAACTAGTTGCATAACATTAGACATTGCTCTTTGATTTTAAAACCACTTTCATATACATTATCTTTGAATTCTCATAGTTCCTGTTAGGTAGAAAAGTAGGTGAAGAGGTTAAATAGCTTTCACAAGGTCACATGCAGTGACAAAGCAGGAATTACAACCTAGGCTCTATTTGATGCTTAGAATGTGTCCTCACTATACTAATGAGACTGTTACCTAGAAATAATTTCTTTAAGGTTGTCAGAATCTTTCAGCTCCCTTTCTCACAACTCACTGAGATGGAGAAGGCTGCAAAGGGCTCAGTAGTTATAAAATGCCTTCAGATGGGAGAATGCTAATGCAAGGAAAAGCCTTAGAATGGATGGATCTATTTAACGTGTACATTGTAGTACAGTTAGCTCTGCCACAGATGGCTGATAAGACCAGAGCTTGATGCAAACAGACTGGCTCTTTCTGAGAATCCATGTGGTTCTGTCACACACAATGGGTCAAACATCTGGCAAATGGGCGCTCAAGGTTTCAGAGTACTGTTTTCTGAACAGAAAAAAGCTAAATTCAAGGAATTGCTATGGGAAAAAGCAGGTAACTACTTGAGGCTAATTTAGTTGTGAGGAGAGTAGCTCTGAGTTGAAGCCCACACATATAGCCTGGTTTCTTCAAGAACCAAGAACCAAGATTGCTGAGAAAACAAATCTCGCCTTTGCTAGGGTTCTGTTCTACTGCGGACGATGGCTAAGCTGTAGAATCGCACATTAGGGTCTCCATGAGCTCCCCCAGCAGCTTTTCTAAACTCTTCCTCCACTCTCACATACACTCTAGACTCTAGCCACCAAACCCAAAATTCCTCAGGTGACAATTTGACTTGTTTTATACCTGTTTGGCCCTGTTATTTTTTTCTGTCCAGAATACTTTTGTCCACCTAATAAATTATCCTTTCAAGTGTCAGCCCAAATTTCACTGGTCCCCAAACCATGCTGTGATTCTGAAGTAGCTTGTAACCATGTTACAGTGGATGCCCTGTCGCATTGGAATGTAGTTTGGCTCACTCAACATGCATTTCTAAACCATCTCCTTACTTAGATTCCTCTTAAGGAAGTCAGTAGGTAAGATAATACTTGCCTTCCCAGACTCTTGCAGCCAAGGGTGGCCACATAACATGGTTATGGCCAATGAGATTTAGCTCAGAGTTCCTGGGGAGAAATCCTAGGATGAAAGAAAACACCTTTTTTTCTTTTTTGAGACGGAGTCTTGCACTGTCACCTGGGCTGTAGAGCAGTGGCGCCAACTCAGCTCACTGCAACCTCCACTTCCCTAGTTCACGCGATTCTCTTGCCTCAGCCTCCCGAGTAGCTGGGATTACAGGTGCACAGCACCACACCTGGCTAATTTTTTGTATTTTTAGTAGAGACAGGGTTTCACGATGTTGGCCAGACTGGTCTCAAACTCCTGACCTTGAGATGAGCCCACCTTGGCCTCCCAAAGTGAAAAAACTTTTAAAGAAAAGCTCTTTCTACTTCTGGATTAGAAAGCACATGTAATGCCAGGAGATATAGCAATCATGTGACCATGAGAAAGAAAGTTATGATGGCTTAGAAACACTGAAGGTGTCTGGCTCCTTGATGACATCTTCGAGTGGCTGTTCCAGTTCTAGACTGTTCTTCTGGATTTCTTCATATGTAGCAAGAAAAAAAAAAGCCTCTATCATCTGTTACCCTTAGTGGTCTAAACTGTGGTTGGTACAGTTTTGCTATTCATATCTGAAAGCATTTCTACCCCCACTACGTCTATAAAAGCCTTCAGATTTCACTCATTGTAGTTCCTGGGCCTAGCATGGGCACATAAAATATTTATGGAATAAAGAATGAAAATTGATTTAGCACCTCACAGTGCCTGGTATTTAGTAAATTTGAGTTTTCCTTGACCTTATCCTTGTGCTTATCATCATTCTATTTTAACATTTCTGAAATCGAGATTTGGCTGGGCATGGTGGCTCACGCCTAAAATCCCAGCCTTTGGGAGGCCGGGGCTGGCAGATCACCTGAGGTCAGGAGTTCGAGACTAGTCTGGCCAACATGGCAAAACCCCATCTCTACTAAAAATACAAAAATTAGCTGAGTGCGGTGGCAGGTGTCTATAATCCTAGCTATTCAGGAAGTTGAGGCAGGAAAATCACTTGAACCCAGGAGGTGGAGGTTGCAGAAAGCTGAGATCATGCCACTGCACTCCAGCCTGGCCAACAAGAGTGAAACTCCCTCTCAAAAAAAAGAAAGAAAGAAATCAAGATTTATTTTACAGTGGGTAAGATTTCATTTTATTCTCTTAAAGCTATTTAATCATTGACACATCTGAAAATCCATGATATTTTAGAATCAAAGGAATATGGCATTACTTTATCAAGAATCAAAGGGGGACTCAGGCATGGTGGCTCACCCCTATAATCCCAGCACTTTAGGATCTGAGGCTGGCAGATCACTTGAGGTCAGTAGTTCAAGACTAGCCTGGCCAACATGGCAAAACCCCATGTCTATGAAAAACACAAAAATTAGCCAGGCATGGTGGTGCACACCTGTAATCCCAGCTACTTGGGAGGCTGAGACATGAGAATCGCTTGAACCCAGGAGGCAGTGAGCTGAGATTGTGCCATTGTCTTCTAGCCTGTGTGACAGAGTGAGACTCTGTCTCAATACAAAAAGAAAAAAGAAAAAAAGGGGTGTTAGGGTCTGGTCTAAGGGTCAGGAAACCCAACGGCTTTGCTTTGTTTTGTTTTGTTTTTTAAATATCTTAGGCTTTGTGGTGCACAACTATAATCCCAGCACTTTGAGAGTCCAAGGAACTTTCCTTGAGCCCAGGAGTTCGAGACCAGCCTGGGCAACATAGGGATATTTAAAAAAAAAAAAAAAATTAGCCAGGTCTGGTGGCAGAGCTGTAGTCCCAGCTACTTGGGGGGATGAAGTAGGAGGATTGCCTGAGCCTGGGAGGTTGAGGCTGCAGTGAACCATGATCATGCCACTGCATGCTCAAGACTCTGGGAAAGACTCTCTCTCAAAAAAAATAAATAGATGTGGTAGTGTCCCTAGTGCTCATCAAATAATGCTCCTTTCTCCATTCTGAGTCTAGGGATTGCAGCAGAGGCAAAAGTACAGTGAACATTTCTTTCTGACATGTGACAGAAAACTATAGCAAAATAGGACAACAATTTTAATATTTGGAACCTACATATTTCAGCACCTTAATTTGAACCTATAAAAGAATACTTCCGGCCAGGCGTGGTGGCTCACACCTGTAATCCAAGCACTTTGGAGGCCAAGGCGGGCGGATCCTCTGAGGTTGGGAGTTCAAGACCAGCCTGACAAACATGGTGAAACCCTGTCTTTAAAAAATAATAATAACAAAAAGAATACTTCCTTCAAATATTATAGAAAACTTTGCATAATTTATGACAACCACCCAAAATGGCAGAATGAAGATGAAGGATAGAGGTGATTATATATATTTTTTTGTTAATTTTTTTTTTTTGAGATGGAGTTTCACTCACTCTGTGGTTCAGGCTGGAGTGCAGTGGCACTATCTTGGCTCAGTGCAACCTCCACCCCCGAGGTTTGAGCGAGTCTCCTGCCTCAGCCTCCCGAGTAGCTGGGACTACAGGTGCATGCCACCACGCCCAGCTAATTTTTGTATTTTTAGTAGAGACGAGATTTCACCATGTTAGCCACGATGGTCTCAATCTCCTGACCTTGTGATCCGCCCACCTCCCAAAGTGCTGGGATTGCAGGTATAAGCCACTACGCCCAGCAGAGGTGATTATATTTTACAGTTGTCAGTTTTAAGCATGTTATCCTTTGAGTGGAGGATTGTATTGTTTGCAGCTTTTTACTCTCCCCTTTTTCTGTAAGAGGACTGTTTATATTTGCCCATGTACTTGACTTCTGGAGTATTATGTCCTCATTCAGTGATTTTGGAATTGGTTGTATGTCTGTGTCAGACGTTGGCCAAAGGGATATGAGCACATGCAACAGATGCCTACGTCCAAGCAGAAGCTTATGAGCCGTCATGAACTTCCTGTAGCTCTCTAGCTTCTGCTCTCTCCAGAGCCAGTATGTTCCAGACTGGCTGCTTCTTCAACCTGGGCCTGGGAATGGGAAGACAAGGGGAACAGAGCTGCAGTGTAGACCAGAGCAAGAAGCTATGGTGGTGTGATCCACTGAGATTTTAGAGTTGTTACCATAGCAAAACTGGCAAATATGCCTGGTAAAATAAATGTCGGTTTTAAAATGTAAATTAAATTTAAATGAGCTAGTAGGTAGCATCTTAATATAATTCACCACTTAAAAGATGTATATGATTCATCTTCACAGTGACTATACTTACAATTTAGATTTTGGATTTTATTTCCATTATCAATCTGAATCATTTGTGTTTTTCAAAATTGTACGACTGGGTGTAGTGGCTCACATCACCAGGCGTTGGGAGGCCAAGGCAGGAGGATCACTTGAGGCCAGGAGTTCGAGACCAGCTTGGGCAACATAGTGAGATCTATCCCTACAAAAAATTTTAAAATTACCTAGATGTGGTGGTGCACACCTGTAATCCCAGCTACTCCAAAGGCTGAGGTGGGAAGATGGTTTGAGTCCAGGAGATTGAGGCTGCAGTGAGCCGTGATTGCACCACTGCACTCTTGCATGGTAACAAGAGTGAGATCCTGTCTCAAAAAAAAAAAACTGTACCAATAGAATAGCATTTTTACTTTGTTGTTGTGGTTTTGTTGTTCATTTTCTGTTTTTGTCTTTTTTTAAAGACCAGGTTTCCGCTGTGCACGTGGCTCACGCCTGTAATCTCAGCACTTTGGGAGGCCAAGGCGGGCAGATTATCAGGTCAGGAGTTGAAGACGAGCCTGGCTAATGTGATGAAACCCCTTCTCTACTAAAAATACAAAAATTAGCCAGGCATGGTAGTGAGCCTGTAGTCCCACCTACTCAGGAGGCTGAGGCAGATGAATCGGTTGAACCTGGGAGGCGGCTGTTGCAGTGAGCCAAAATCACGCCATTGCACTCTAGCCTGGGAGACAAAGCGAGACTCCGTCTTAAAAAAAAAAAAAAAAAAAAAAATTACTGGGCACGGTGGCTCATGTGTGTAATCCCAGCACTTCGAGAGGCCAAGGCGGGTGGATCATGAGGTCAAGAGATCGAGACCATACTGGCCAACATAGTGAAACCCCGTTTCTACTAAAAAGACAAAAAAAAAAAAAAAAAAAAAAAAAAAAAAAATCCGGGGCGGGGGGGGAGGCGGGGGTGGGCCCCGGGAGGGGGGGGGGGGGGGCGGGCCACAGAGTTGAACCCGGGACCCGGGGGT
>CAUYQU010025245.1:0-23483 GCA_963574635.1 Cheracebus regulus
ACAATAGCTATAACTGTTACTTTAGCCCATGTTTCAGTCAGTAGCCAACATAATAATGTTACTATTTCAAGTAAGAGAAGCAGCAGAAATAAGAAGTGTGGTCCTTTTAAATCTTTTCTTTTTCTAAAAAAAAAAAGAAAAATGAGTATGTAAACATGGCTTCCTCTGACTCTGTTCTTGATTCCTGGCAATTTTTTTGAGTCACTTCTTAATTCTTTTGACTGTAGAGAACCTGCTAGGCTGAGAAGTGTAGGCAGAGTCCTGTTTCTCTGGCAGTACTCATCAATATTCTCTTTGAGTTCTGCCAGGAGTTAACTGGCGAGTGTATTCCTGTGTAATTTGCCAAGGAGATACAGTAGGGTTTTTACTTCAGAAGTAAGCAAAAATAATGGATCAAATTAAATTACCATTCTGATGATTTTACAGAATGTACCAAAAACCCTGCAAATTATGAACAGCCTTTGACTCAACTATTTTAATTTTATCCTAAGGTAACAAACAGAAAAGTGATTTTTAAGAACAAAGTTTGAATTTGTGATAATTTCGTATTTATGAAAAAGTTGGGAATAGAGTACAGAAAGTACCCATATACTTTTCATCCATTTTCTCATAATGTAAACAGAATACTTTGCACTGGAACATTTGTCACAACTAAGAAGCCAACACTGGTATATTACTATTAAGCAAACTCCAGACTTTATTTGAATTTCACCAGTTTTCCCATGAATGTCTTTTTCTGTTCTGGGATCCAATCTAGAGGATCACATTGCATTTATTTTTCATGTCTTCTTGGTATCCTCTGGTCTCCAACAGTTTCTCAGTATTTCCTTGTTTTTAGTGATACTACAGTTTTAAGGAGTACTAGTGAGGTATTTTATAGAATGCCCCTCAATTTGGGTTTGTTTCCCATTATTGCTTCCCCACCCTCCAAAGAATAGCCTCAGAATGACAAGACTTCACCTTCTCTTTTCTGGAGAAATAGTGTGTTACTTTGGTTTGCTTTGATTGTCGGTAATGCACTTTAAAGGCAATTCTGCTGGAGACCCCAGAGGGGTAACCCACAGGAGCCCACTGGGTGGGAATTTACTTCCATCTGTAGGCTAGAGACAAGGTCAGCTCTCATTGACAAAGGAAGGCCTCTGGACCATGCATCCAGGCTACCAACAGCAGAGGGTTGTTTCTGGAGAAGTGAGTCCATATTGATTTAAAGGAAGAGATGTAAAACAAGAATAGGATTTGCCTCAGTGCATCCTCCATCCCTCCCTCTCTCCCTCCCTCCCTCCCTCCCTTCCTTCCTTCTCAGGGTCTGTCACCCAGGCTGAAGTGCAATAATGTGATCTTGGCTCACTGCAACCTCTGTCTCCTGGGTTCAAGCGATTCTCCAGCCTCAGCCTCCAGAGTAGCTAGGATTACAGGAATGTGCCATCATGCCCAGCTAATTTTGGTATTTTTTACAGAGATGGGGTTTCACCGTGTTGCCCAGGCTGGTGTGGAACTCCTGACCTCAAGTGATTGGCTTCCCAAAGTGCTGGGATTACAGGTGTGAGCCACTGTGCCTGGCTCCACTTCTGTTTTCTTGATGATTCTTTAGGTTTGGCCAAATTAGACTAGGGTCTAATCAGGAATACATAATATAAACCATGCTCATGGAAGCATTGTGTACAACAGTAAAAAAATTAGAAACAAATGCTCAACAATAGGGGATTAAGTTTGGCATATATCTTGTTACATTCACATATTGGGATATTTTCTAGCCATTATAAATTATGGTGTAGATTAACATAGACATAAAAAGGCTGCTTGCCTAAGCATATATAGTAAGATTTCATTTAATAATTTAAAAATATCCATATGTAAATGTGGTTTAAAAACTCAGCATACTGCCTTACCTCAACCCTGTGAAGAAGACATTTTCTTCCTGGTGCCTGCCCAGGAGTGTCCCGTGGCCTGGCCCGCCCCTGTTACAGCAGTGTACTTTGTCTCCATAGGAGTCAAGGCCCGTTGCTCCACAGAGATTGACCCTGTGACCTAGGAGGAAGTTTTCCTTCCTGGGACGAATGGTACACATCTGGAAAATCCTGCCCATCAGAAGGAGTTCACAAAGACAATGGAAGTAATGATGTCTCCTAAATTTATTGCAAGGAATAAAGAAGATAACATATAACCAAATAACACATATGAAATTATTTAGCTCAAGGTGACTATAGATGCTGAAGGGAAGCGTAGATGCTGGCTAAGCCTGAAGAATCATCAAGAAAACAGAGGTGATGGGGAATGGGTCCTGTGGGGGAGGACAGAATCTGCTGAGGTAAATCCTGTCCTTGCTTTACATCTTTCCTTTAAATCAATGTAGACTCACTTCTCCAGAAATGACTCTCTGCTGTTGGTAGCCTGGGCGTGCAATCCAGATATTTTTCCTTTCCATTGATATCAAATGGGAGCTGACCTGGTCTCTAGGCTACAGATGGAAGTAAATCCGCAAACAGGGGTCTCCTGTGGGTTATTCCTCTGGCGTTAATTTCTAGGCAGTGGTTTGCACTGGACAATAATCTCCTGAAGAACAAGGGCAATATTTTGTCACCGCCAATACCTTGGGTGGTGTTTAATGAAACTAGCATTGCAAATCTTCTGTCATATTAAAGCCTGCCTTCATCCTTTTCATCCTCCGTTCCTCTTTTCACCTTTAAGGAGTTTGGAGGGCTTAAACTGCCTCATCCTCTCTTAGCCAAACTATTAAAACTGATCATTGAGAACTTTTCTCACCTCTGGGCCTTTGCAAATGCTCTTGGCTGTGCCTGGAGTGCTCTTCCCTCTGGTCTTTGTGCGCTGGCTCATTCTCATCTGTTAATTCTCTACTCAAATGCTCTCTCCTTACAGAAGCCTGTTGACCATACTATCTAAAGAGGCATTTCCCAGTGACCTCTTATATCATTAGCCTTTTATTTCCCTCACAGAACTTATTCTAATCTGCAGATGTTATTTCTTTTACTATCTTTCTCTCTCTCATTCTCCCCTCTCCATGACTCCCAACCTATTTGTCTCTCTTTCTTTGTGCATTTTTTGTCTTCATGACTTGAGTGATAACTCTGTGAGGCAGAGACCTTACCTAGCTGGTCCATCATTGTATCCCTAACACCAGCTCAGTATCTATTGAATGAATCCAGTGGAGGTAACTTACCAATTTCTCTAACTCTGCTTTCTCTCTTCAACCCTTTCCCAGTTTAACATTAATCACAGTTGCTACTCAGAATTCTTTAATGTCTTCCCATGACCTCTGGCCCAGATGTTTAGATTTCACAAAGCACATCTCAAAACACATTTCTTGGGTTGCTCTTGGCTCACAGTACTTTTCGTCTACCAAGTAAGAATATTTTTAAAAATGGCAAAGCTGCATGAGAATTACTGACAAGAATGCAGTGACTAATATTAACATGAAAATATGAAGAAATAGATACTCTCAAACAATTAATTTAGTCATAAAAAATGCTTCCTGTTTTTTCTATTTCACCATGGATCAAGGAAAAACCTGAATTCCCACTCAGTATTTTGGAATAAGTAATTCATGGAATGAACTAAAATCTCAAGTCAATCTTACAAGGTCCTTTGTATTTATGCCCGTATCTGCTTGTTTGCCTCAGTTCTTGCTCCTTTTCCTTGTGTCTTTATGCCCCAGATATAGCGAGTTATTTAATTGCTTGAGGTTCTTTGATTCTGCCATGTCTGTTCTTGACTGGGAGCCTTTGTCTATGTTGCTTCCTTGGCTGGAGAGCCTTTTCCTCTAACCTGCCCGGTTAATTTCTGCAGGTCTTAGTTTCTGCATCGTCTGCTTTCTGAGGTCTGCCCTGACTCTTCTGGTCACATATAGGTTTTCTCTCTCTTTATTTCCTCATGAGTTACCTCATATTTTCAATAGCCATGTTGGGTTGAAGTTGTTTATTTCTTGTCCCCTAATTAAACATAAACTCAATGAAGAAAAAGACAATGTCTTCATTAAGGTACTGCTGTGCAATGTGCTAGATGTTGGATATTGTTACGGTCTGAGTGTGTCCTCTAAAATTTAATTTAATCCCCAATGCAATAGCGTAAGATGTGGGGCCTTTAGCAGACGATTAGGTCATTAAGACTCCTCCCCTGTAAGTAGAATTAAGGCCTTTATGAAAGAGGCTTTACAACAAGTTTGGCCCTTTTTCCCCTTCCTTCTTTTCTGCCGTGTGAGGACACTGTGTTCATCACCTCTGGAGAATGCAGCAACAAGGTGTTATCTTGGAAGCAGAAAGGCCAGGCCCTCATCAAATACTAAAACTGCTGATGCCTTGATCTTGGACCTCCCAGCCTCCAGAACTGACAGAAATAAATTCTTATTGTTTATAAATTACCTAGGGGCCAGGTGCAGACGCTCACGCCTGAATCCCAGCATTTTGGGAGGCTGAGGCAGGCAGATCACCTGAGGTCAGAAGCTGGAGACCAGCCTGGCATGGCAAAACCCCTTCCCTACTAAAAGTACAAAAATTTGCCAGACATGGTAGCATGTGCCTGTAATCCTAGCTACTCAGGAGGCTGAGGCAGGAGAATTGCTTGAACCCAGGAGGCGGAGGTTGCAGTGAGCTGAGATCATGCCACTGCACTCCAGTCTGGCAAGACTCCATCTCAAAAAAAAAAAAAAAAAAAAAAAATTAGCCTGTGGCATTTTGTTAAAGCTACACAAATGAAATAAGAGAGACAACAATTAGGAAAAGGCATGAGAATTGTAGATTGTTTAGGTTTCTCTCTGCCACCCTAGGTGGCTGAAGCAATAGATGGAGACTGGGAGTGCATTCTGCCCCTAGTGAAGTTCAAGGGGAAGAAGAGCAAATGGAATTGAGGGTGTCTTATGCTTTAAGCCTTCTGGGGAAAGACTCTATTGTTCTTCTTGCTGATAGATTGATAGTCTTGAGATAGCCAGGGTAGGGTGTAGACCTAGGATAAAGGGCGTTGTAGGAATCTGCACTGCACTGACTGAGCACAAGGAGAGCTTAGAACTCAGTTGACTAGTGAAAGAGACCAGATAGAAACTTGGGCTTAGTCTCCAAACTGCTATTAAGAGTTATATATTTGTGTAGGACACCTTCTTTTCATATACATCTCATATACTTTTAATATACTGAGGGCATTAGAAATAGGTAGCTGGAAAGGATTGAGCATTTTTAGGACAGGATATGGTGGTTCTAAAATATCTGAAAATCATCTGATACTCCTCTCACCAAGGGGTGGGTCTATGTTTCCTTCCCTTGAATCTAGGCTGATGTTAGTAACAGGTTGATTTTGAAATAATTTAATCTTCTTTTGGAAAGAGTATTTATAAAATGTATTTTTTGAGTTCTTAATCAGTAACTCAGAATACACTTGAACTTCCTCTTAACAATTCAGGTTACAATAAATATCACTTACTAGCCCTCTGTGACACTGCTCTGTGTTTTTGGCATGGTCGTTTCTGATTTTTGCAGAATGTGATTTTATGATCTGCACTGATACTGTTTTTCTCTAATTTTGTCTTTGAATTTTATAAGTTTTCTTTACATGGCATTATCTTAGAATTATCTCATGAATAAAAGTCTTAATAAGTTTTTTAGGTAACTTGTTTTCTCTGTGAGTTTCAACAAAGGAAATGATTTAGTTTCAGTTTGAATTCAAAGCTATTTCTCTAGCCTTCATATTTTGTGTCCTCCAAGTTGTTTTCTGCTTCTATTTCAGATACCAGTAAAGATGTCATCTGGCCAATTTGTGTGAAAATAGAGAATAATTCTTATCCAAACCGCCTGTCTCTGGAAATAAGAAAAGCTCTGAGGGTCTCCAGAGTTACCAGAGGAAGGCTGAATTTTATGATGATTGAGAATATTTCCAAGCTTATGAAGAAGAAAATATCATCAGTCTTTTCCATGGTAGGAAAGAGTAAAGCCTGTAACAACAAAAAAAACAAAAAAAGTGATACAGTGGATGGGATGGTGAGACCCTTGAAAAACGCAAAGATGGACCAGAAACTGGTAACCCTTACCCATGGAATTTCATTATGAAGTCGTGGCAAGGGCCAAGCAGACCTGGATTTAAAACCCATCTCTTCAACGATGTAGATTTTGACAAGATATTTGATTTCTCTGAGCCTCAGTTTGTTATCTGCAAAAAAAGGGAGATATGAATGGTAACGTTATTGGATTTTCATGAACATTAAATATGATAATGTCAGATTGTTCAGCCAAGTTTCTAGCTTATAGTACAGATTCGAATATTATCTTTTTTCCCCACCAACTTCTTTTCTGGGAAAACACAAAGCTACTTTTTAGCCAAATTATAAAATAGGGGTTATTTATTTTGGGAATCATTAATACCCATCTGCCCCTTTTTTGGTCCATTGTACATATTGAAATGAATGATTAATACTCATCACTTTGTGGTGTATACATTGTTTTGTTTCTTTATAAAGTAAAGGAAACTGGAAAGACACATGCTTTTTCAGTCATTAATAGAAAGTTGTCCAGGTAAGTTTCTGATGGTACATCAGTTGGAAATAATATTTAACTATTTGTAATAAAAAGCTGAAAACAGTGGCTTGAATCAATGGAAGATTTAATTTTTCTCATAATACAGCTGACAATAATGTGGTTGCCTTTATGATATCAAAGGCCCAGGTTCCTTTTGTCTTTCTGCTTAACTTGCCTTGGCAAATGCTTGCCACTTCATGGTCACATGATTGCTGACTTACTGTAACCTTCAGGTAGAAAGAAAGGAAGAGGTAAAGAGATAAAGGTACATTCCAGCTGACTCAGTATCTCGTTCCCTTTGAAAACTCTCGCAGAAACTGCCCTATAACTTCTACTGACATCTCAATGGCTAGATCAGTGCTATACAACAAAACTTTCTGCGATGATAGAAATGTTCTATATCTGAACTATCCAAGATGTTAGCTACTAGCCACTTATGACTGTTTAGCATTTACAGTGTCACTTGTGGAACCGACAAAATGAACTTTTAATTTTACTTAATTTTAATAAATTTAAATTTAAATAGATACCTGTGTCTAGTGGCTACCATAATAAATAGTGGAGGGCTAGACCTTAATCACATCACTAATCCATCTGCAAGAAAAGCTGGAAAATGTAGGTTTGGAGCTGAACACATTGCTACCTTCCACAAAATTATGTTTTTCTTAGTAAGGAAAAACAAATAAAAATGAATATAGGCTAGGTAAATAGCAGCCCCTGAAACCAAGGGATAGCTGCTTGTTAATATTCCTTAAGCCCAGAGGAATGGAGTCCTAATGGGTTTATCACAGGCATGAGAAAATGGCGTGTCTGGGAAGATATTATATAGCTGAAAAGCAGAATCTTGGAACTGGAGTTCAATTCAAATACTTTCTTTTTAGGATGAGAAAAGTGAGTCTCAGAGGGATGACTGAAAGATCTCTTTAATAGAGCAATAGGAAAATCTGCTCTGAAATAATATAGAGCTATTTGGTGGCCTTTATAACATCACTTATGATAAAATGTAAAATCTCAGAAAGAAAATGCCCTCTGTCTATGGTTTTTAAAATACAGAAATGAAAAGCTAGAGAGATTTTGATGCCACCTATTGGTAGACAAAAGTATAAAGTGCCCTTTCATTGCACAGGTTGTTACCAAGTGTTAGAGGCACCACAGGTGGTATAGGGCTCCCATGAAACAAAAAATGACAGACAGTGGAATATTTAGTTCCTGCATCAGCTTGGAACATGTATGTTAGTTTTACCTTGGCTCTTAGCATCTTTGAAGAAGTACTTTCTTAGAGTGTTCCTTTCTGCTTTCCAGCAATGCATCACACCTCAGGCATATACAGAAACACCCGAGGAAGACATATCAGTCAATTCTCAAAAATCATTTGAAATAGAAAAAAGAACACATTTTTAAGCTATAAATAACCCTAGGGTGAGATTCAAGGTTCTTATATGATCCACAGCCTCAAAAATATATCCTGTTATTTACAGCAGTTCCCTTGAGTAATTGAATATGTAACCATCTTACAGCTCAAAAGAAAAAGAAAACAGAAATTCAATTTCAAAACAAAATGCACACCCTGACTCATTCAGGGAAGCATCCAAGGGTTTTGATGCAGGGCACTGACTCTCTGCCTGTTTTTCCCCTTCATCATCTGCTCTCCTTCAAAAATGGTATCAACTGCACTGGTAAGAATCCACATTTCTTCCCTTTTGTTCCCTGGCTCCATTCCAGTATTTCACTTGTCACACTGATGGGTGAGATGCCTTTCATATTGGCATAAGACACTGAGCGGATGCCTCCCCTTATCTTATCAAACGGAGACCCGGCGAGTGAATCTACCCAGAGCTGAAGCTCCTTTGCAACTTGGGAACACCAGTGTCACAGTGGCTCCTTGGCTCGTCTTTAGATAAATTTGACCATGGCTGTAGAACCCAGCAGCTCAGAATCCATTAAAAGGAGAGTTGGGAGGAGGTAAGTGATACAGACAAGGGGATTTTGATGTTACAATTGTCGAGGGGACTGTGGCCGGTGGGCAACTTGCTGTGGGGGCAGTGATTGAAAACATGGATTATTAGCTGGCTACACATCTTCATTTGTACAGATGAGCTGTTGATTTCATGTAAGAGATGGGAGTAAATTCTGCTTTATGTGCCCCGTAAAAAGCCTCTTTGAATTTACCTTCAGTGTCATGCCTTGAGAAAAAATTCCAAGTTTCTGGCATAAAGCTGCACGTGTTTTCTGCACACTGGCGTGCAGGCAACTGTTTGTTTCTAATGAGGGAGCTGAAGCCTGCTGGCAAAGGAAATCCTATTTGTCACAAGTTGTGGAATTGTGTTTAGTTTGTGTATCTGTGGTTTTAATGTGCAGGGCCAAAGATAACCATGTTGTTTTTCTTTTCCCCTATGAGCTTTGACTCTATAACTTCTTCTCTGTGGTCCATGTGTTCAGCCATTCTTAGCTGCCTCTTTAGAGATTGCCTCAGTGAAAAACCTCTATACTCCCATGAACTAATTGTGTTCCCTGGTCTGGTCATTTTAACCACCCAAACTCTGGATTTATTTTTGTAGATAGTAAAACTTTCTTGGGCAGGTTGTTGTAAAAATTAAATGGGATGGTAAGCAGAGTACTTAACAGATTGCCTGGAAATAGTACATGCTCAGCACATCTTAATTCCTTTTCTCTCAATTATAATACAAGAAGTTTATGCTGAATGGTCCCTAAGATATTTACATTATTTTTAATTTTATAAATGTTTGTTCACTACCTACTAAGTGGTAGACACCTTCCTAGGCATTGGGGTTATAATCATGAACAAGACAACAAAACAGATATATTACTCACCTTCATGGAAATTAAATTTTAGAGGATACAATTAACATGCAAAGAAATGCATAATGACCTTTCCTTCATCTTTGCGAGTTCAAGCCAACTCAAACTTTGAGCTTATCTCTGAGGCTACCTCTTAACAAAACCAGGAAATAATATTTTTGGACTTAACATTTTCATATTTAGTAATCATAATGCTGGTTTTGCCTGCTTAGCATCTATCTCCCCTTTCCTGGTAGGAGGACCCTGAATATCCCTTGGAGAATTGTCTCTGTGTCTCACTCTCAATGGGTGTAGATCAGGTGGGGCTCCATCCTGGCTTGAGGCGTGCTGTAGAAGACATCACATACTCCCAGACATTGTGGAAGGCCTGGCCCATTAGTGTAATTGCATATCCAAAGGTCACAATGATTGGCTTATGCATAACCAGGTGACCCAAGGTTTTGCAATCAAAGCAAATCCAAGGATTTATGTGGTAGTTTCAGTGTACAGAGAAGCTCCCTGAGGTCCTTTCCAGGGTCCATGTTTAGTGTTATCCTATTTCAGAAAGGCTTTAGAGGTGACTGAAGGAAGAAAAATATTATTTGTATTCTTTCTGAAGTTTATCTCTCTGCTTATCAAAGATCTTTCTGACTACTTCTACAGAACAATTAAAAGGGAGTCCTTCTTCTTACCCTATTGTTTCTCCTTTTCTGGACTTTGAGAATTCTACGGTTAGTGAAATGATTTTGGCTGATATTCCCTCCAACCTGAAGAGAGGCTTTGTCAGCACCCTAATAGGGTGAGAAGGAAGACCTTCCATCTCCTCTCCATGTTAGATGTAATGCACTCTAACGCCATCCCAATGTCAGAAAGAGACCGTCATTCACTTTACTTCATTAATTCCAAAGTTCAATTTGTGAGTCTGACAATACCAATGTGCATAGAGTATTCAGTTTTCTGGTTTGTCTAAGGCAGCAGACATAATCAGAAACAATGCCCTGTATTTGAATAAGTTCATTTGTCTGCATTTGAATAAATTTGAAACAGGAAGGCCATGCTTTCTCTCTAAAGTGCTTTGTAACATGCGGAAGTGGTTACCCCTTACAAAAGACAGCATATCTGTATCTATCTTTAAGCATGGGTACTCCCTAAGTATTTCTTTATCTTATTTGTAAGGTAGATGTGTTCAGAAACGCGTTATGAGACGAAGACAATACTCTTTGTCCATCAATTTACTCATGCATTTACTTGCTAAAAATAATTGCCAGACTCCTACCATACGCCTGACACTTTTGTAGACATGGCGGATACAGAGGTGAGCAACACCTCCACCATTTTTGGTGAGAGATAAGCACCCATCTAAGAAGTTTCATTTAATGTGTGCAAAAAAAGAGTATCTTCCATTCCCTTTGCACCCCCGCCGTGTTACTATAGCTCCACCCTGGAGTAGAGATGGAGACCGAACACTTGGAGATCTAAATCAAGTGTCCCAGGAGTCCAGTGGAGCGACTAAGCTGAGCAGAAAGCCCGGACTGTGGGCGCGGCAGGACCACGGAGAGCGCCGCCGGACCACGGAGAGCGCGGCCGGACCAGGGAGAGCGCCGCCGCCAAGGCCTGGGCGGGGCCCTGGGCTCGGGTTCCCGGGGCAATGCTCGTCTCCGCCAGCAACCCCCAGGGGGCGCTCGCGCGGATGTTTCCGAACTAGTCTCTTGCCGGGTTGCTGGGTGCATGGGTTTCGTCAGAAGGTGGAAATCTCTGTGAGAAGCTGCCATCTCCCCGCCACCCGCTCATCCCCTTCTCTTCCTGCCGTCCTCCTTTCCTTCCTCCCTCGCTCCTCTCCACCCCTCCCTCTTTCCTCAGTACCCTCCTCTTTACTCTCTGAGTTAACTGAGAGCCGACCTGCCATCTCCAACGTTTTCACTCTCTTCCCCCACCGCCATCACCGAGAATGGAGTCAGGGTTTCTGGAGAGACCAAACTCTGCTCTCAGCACCTTTCCCAGCCGCTGTTGCTAAACTGCCCTCGGAGGACGCGAGGGGAAGGAGGTGCGACGCCCCTCACACCACCACACAACTACCCAACAACCGCCTCCACTCCAAAGCCGGATTTTGCATCCTGGGGGCGGGACAGACCTCGTCCCGGGCTGAATTCTCTCTCCAGTCCTCCAGGTTGGCACACCCAGGTAAGTCAATGCCAACACTTCCTTCCTGTGTTCCTGGGGCGCTGTGATTGCCAAGTCTGTTGGGGCTGCTGCGTAGCACGACCAACTTTTGAGATGCACCGGTTCTCGCTCACATTTGCTCGCGTATCGTTGCTGTTGTTGTTTTTAAAAAGCAGCTGCAAGCGTCGTCTTTAATCGGAAGGAACTTTCATCCCCTACCTCTCGCCTGCTGGCATCCACCCACCTCGCCCTGGTCGGGTGGGGGGAATGGAGTTGGGGAGGAAGACCGCGGAGGGGAGGGGAACGCACGGGCGAGGGGCAGGTCGGGGCTGTCCCGAAGGCGGAAGAAGGGGTACAGTTTTCAAAACGGGGAGGGGAGGGGAAGGGGACCCTGGCTGAAGTTGCAGCTTCCTCTCTGACAGCGAGAAAGCTGTGGGACATTGTAGTCCCATCCAATGACTTGACCTGGCTGCGGTTGGATGCAGCCTCTCAACCTCCTCCCCCACACTTCTTACAATGAGGTTCTGATAACATTTAGGTGCCTCAGGGGCTCTCGGCGTTAAAAACTAATCGATAGGCTTGCAAGTGCCTTGATTCAAGCCAGTCCTTCAGCGCTGCTTCCTCTGTGGGATAAAGTAGCCAGAGGGAAAGGGGGACGGGGGACTGGGGACGGGACATGAGGGACCTCTGAAGCCAAGCCACAGCTGAGTAAGGAGATCACGACCCCGCGTGGTATCACAGACACACGAGAACTGTTAACGAGTCAGTTAGGAGTTGGGCCACACCAAGTCAAGTGAGTGCTGATTACCATCCGCTGAGGAGCAGGCTGAACCCTGATGAAAAATGCTCCCCGTTCATCTTGGAGTTGGAGTTGGTGGGCTTTAAGGCTCTATTTCCCATTCTATTTTCCAAATCTGACCGCGCCACTGGGGCGCCTTGGCCGACTGGCTTTCAGCCCCAGAACCTGCCAGGCTCCAGGGAAAATCACAGGCAGCAGAGATGATCCAAGGGAGGCAAACTTATGAAGGGCTTGATGTCGGGGGTTGGGAGGTGGAGGTGGGGAAAGGTGAGCAGAGTGAGGCGGGAGGGGCTGGGGAAGGGAGAGTGCCCTGAGAAGCTTTGCAAGAGAAACATCTGAGAACCTGCGCGCGCGCGCACACACACACACACACACACACACACACACGATTTCGGTGCCTTGTGGAGAAAGATGCCTCAGCACCTTTACGCCCTGGGTTCAAAACTATGCAAAACCAATTCTTCATCTTCTTGCTGCTTTGCCAGGGATTTTGAAAGCATCGTTCTGGTTTTCCTTGGCTCACTTGGTTTTGTTTCCTGAACAGCACTTTAAAACTGTCCAAGGTACTTTAATGTGTTCTCTTTAAATGAAACTAAACCCGGCTCATTCACAGGTGCACACACACACACAGATACAATTACCTTAACTTTAAAGTGTTCTTTTCTCCCTTCTCTTCTATTCGCTTAACAATCCCTATTCTCAAAGGCCTTTGTGTTTTGTTTTCTGCTTTGTATTAAAACAAAGAAACACCTGAACACTTTCCTATAATACAGGTGTTTTGAATCCATGCTATTTTTTGTAGTTAGTATACACTGGTTAAACCACATAGTATGTCCCTTCCAAAAGCCAGAGGCAAGCAAAAACTTAATTTGATGCCCTTCAAGTTTAGGAAGGTCCCATTTCTTTTTATTAATCAAAAGATAAGATGAAGCTCAGCATGGCTATGGCTGTGATTAGATAACTTCTGATATTTTCATTTCCATTACTGAGCTGCTGCTTCTAGGCTGAGCTCATTTCATTCACCTGCCCATTTTTAAAGAGAGACTGACAAAGTCACTCTATCAGGTCAGGACTCAGAGTAAGTCAAAGGTTCTCACAGGTAGAGAGGTGCATAAAAATAGAGGGAGAGTTGGAAAATACAGTCAACACCTGTGTTAGTAGTGCAGACTGATAAAGGCCAAAATTTTCTCATTTATCTCTCATGGGAAGATCCTTATGGTTTTAGAGATCGAACTCAAAACAAATCAGAATGAGATGGTTTTCCATTAACATTGCATGAAAGAATATATTGGTCTATAGCAATAGTAGATGTTTAATCCTGGGCAGTTTTGTATGATTGTGTGAGAAGAGAGAGCCTATAATTGAACCAAAACTCTACTTATGTGTTAACAAGTGAACACTCCTAAGACCGTCAAACCTATGCTTTTCCTGTGAATGTTCAGCCTTATTTTTATTCTCCCAGACACAGTTCCAGCATTTTTGACTGGGAGAAGGCACAGATCGGGTACAGTGACTTTCCAATGTGAGATAGTTGCTTTTCAGGAATTTCCAAATACTTGTTTGAAATTAGTTTCTTTGAGTTGTTTCTTAACTGTAAAAAGAAATTAAAAGACTTCCTGTTTATCTCCAGGTTTCCAGTAGCAACATGACATTTTGGTTGAATTATTGGTTGTCTTAAGGGGACCTTGTTTTTAGAGGTTTTTATTAAAAGGTGTTTGTTCTAAAGTATATCTTAATCTGCTTGCAGATTTCTAATTAAAAACACCTCATTTCAGTTAGGAAGTAAAGATGTTATCTGTAGAGTTTTATGTAATATTCCAAAAAAAAATAGAAGAAAGCTTTGATTCTTTTTAATCATTGGATGATTTGAGTTCATTATTATGACTGAAAATCTTGAGGTTATATTCACTATAAGAAACAATCACAGACAAAAAAATGGGTTAGTGGTGGAATTTTCATTTTCAGATGCATTTGAATCTTTTGGAATTAATACTGAATGCATTTATAAGGTTTGCACTAAGCCTTCTTCTGACTTCACTTTGAAAATCCTTTGAACTGTAACACCCTAGATCGTTATGTTACTTTTACCCATATAAAGAAAGGATCTTTTCATTTAGAGATGAACTTATTGACGACGAGCAGCCAGTGTTGTGTGTAATCAATGCCCCACACTTTCAGAGAGGTCTGAATCCAGAACAAAGAATGAGATCGGTACTCTGATGATATCAACTTGACTAATTGGGTAAAAAGTCTCTACACTAGTTGGGAAAAATCACTTCATGAAATTTTGTATTTTTTAAATCAGTGATGTGCAAGATCTGGATTCCATGCACTTTGAAGAGAGAAAGGGCTAAATTTGTTTTCCATATTTGATCTTTCCATTTTTGTCTTGTTAATATTTTAAAAGAAAAACAAAAACCCCTGCAGATCCATGCAGTAACCCAAAGTCATATTTCCTTGGCAACAGTAGCCAGTACACTAGATTTACAAAATATCAAGATAGAAAAATTTAAATGCATTCAAAATAAAATGTCACATAGTTCAAGACCATTCTTTGGTGCATTAAAACTGATCTTTCAACATATAATAATAGAGCTGCCTTTCTCCTGATTGAATGTAGATGGCAAAAAAATACTGATTTTAATTCTTTTTGAGATATCTGCAAAAACTTACAGTATTTTGAGGGAAGCATATTATGAAAATAATTTAGGTTGGGGTTATACATCCATTTTTTGGATAAAGTATTTATGTAAAGGTTGATGGTAAATCCAAAAATCAAGCACAATAAATGGGTCAGGTAAGATGCATTATGTTTTCTATGTTATTTGAAATAGCCTATAGTAAGGGCTCAATTAGTTTTAAAGTCAACCAGTGAGTATCTTCTAAACTAGTGACTGCATAATAAAAACATAGTAGTGCCTACATATACTTTTGGGTTTTTTTTTCTGTACTAGAAACTGCAGTTATGTGGGAGCTGTTTGCTGTATGAATTACTAAATATATATTATATATTGTATATATTTTCTCCTAAATTGGCACAGCCTAGGAAGTCCTTTATTTCTCTTCTATATTCTTTGGAAACCCTCTTGAGAACTATAGGCTTTTAGCTCAGTAAATATTGGGGGTTGGAAGGCAAGTCTTGAAAATAAGAAAGTGATAAAGATTCCTTCTTTGGGGAAATTTATTCTAGTCCTATGATTGTAGTCATAGGGCTGGAAGGAGAGCCCATTTAAGCTGATCTATGATGGACTTATCTCTAAACTGTGAACAGCAATTTTATCGCTTTGAATCTATGGCTCTCAAAACTGGAAGAGAGCTTGAGAATCATCTACTGACTAGCTATTTAATTTGACAAATGTGGAACTAAAACTCAAATAAGAGACTTCTTAAAATCAGGGGACTCATTCAACAACCGTTCTGATTACTCCCCTCATAAGGAAACTCATGTTCCCTGGAGGTAATTACAGTGGTGGCGCCAATCTCAGGCACCATGTGCACAGCTGATCTTTATTGAGTATGAGTTAGGATGATTGCGGGGGTGTCTCCCACCTCCATTACGGTGTTAGGAGGAGTAGGCTTGGGACTTATTACATTGCTGTCTCCTGGAGCCAGTGCAATATTTACCCAATAAATGTGATTGAATTTGTACAAAGTCATTGTCTGCAGCCATCTTTGTTAATGTGCATGTTCTGTGAAAAATTGCTCATGCATAGACTTAGCTTTCTATTTAAAATGTCACAATTGAGTCAATAAACAGACTTTATGAGTGTTTACAGTTCCAGGAACACACAGGGGAATCCTTTATTCTGTTTTAAGGCTTCATTCAGAAAGAAAAAACTTTCTTAAATGTTGCTTTTACATCTTTGGCTCAGAACATAGTATTTCTAACTTTGTTTTTCTTATTAGGAAACTAGATACATTTCTCCTTGGAAACATCAGGGAGGAAATACAGTATTTCGGATAACCCTAGAAACCTCAGGTTTAAGGTATATTGACCAGGAGACCTCTTTTTTATCCAACATGTCCCAAACCTCTGCAGGGCAATTCATTGCACCTTGAAGTAGAGGAGGAATAAAACCAGGCTAGCAGCGGTCCAGGGTAGGGCAAGCCCTAGGAGTTGGTGAGTCTAGAAGGACGAACTAGAGAGAGAACTAGCATTAGAATGGACAATCGCTAGAGGGCGCTGGAGCACCAGCAGAGTCCACCTCCGAGACCCATAAGCAGGGCTTCTACGTTAAGGAATGGAGTTTGACCCAACCCCAGGATATGCCCTGGGGGTATTGGTTTTCCTAGCTGTATCTTTCCCTCCAACCTGGATTGCCTCGCTGCGGAGAGTGGACAAAAGGTTTTTTGCCCTGAGCATCTGGTGATCTCTTCTAGTGCCTGGTTAGGTTGCTCCGTGGCTGGATGGTCTGACTGCTCTCAGAACTCCTCGTGACAGGCCTCTTTGGGGTCTGATTGCCCTTTGTTTTCTTACACTTGGTCCTGTTATCAGAAGAACTCTGGATCCAGAAATACCTAGTTTAAATCTGGGCCACAGATTTCAAGAAACAGGCATTTGGGTAAATCACTTAACCTGAGTATTAAGATCTGGAAAATGGAGCCGGTAATTGTTGTAAAAGTGAGGTGTTTTCTGGCATTTTAGTGGGTAGATAAATGCTAGTTCCTGTGCTCATTCTCTTGGGAGTTCTCCCTAAACTTCACCCTTGTAAAAAAAAAAAATAATAATAATAATGTCTTTTACTTAACACAATATTTAAAAAATCAACATGCAGTTAATATAGAGATTATTGAGATATTTTACACTCTTTTTTTCTAGTACTAAATCTTTGAAATCTAGCATGTATTTTTATACTTATAGCACATTTTAATTCAGATTTGCCACATTTGAAGTGCTTAATGCTCCTATGTGGCTAGTGGCTACCTTACTAAAACAGTGCAGATCTATAAAAAGAGAAAATAAAATTACTTTCACCATTTTTCCTTTTTGTTAAAGGTTAGCAATCATATATACTGTGCTTGGCATACAGTAGGAGCTTAATACAGATTTAAGGGAGAAGTGGAGGGAGTGGCAGGCGCTTTGCTTTGTATATATTCTTAGCAGTGCTGATAGAGATTCTCAAATCTAATCAACTCGTGCCATGCCCTGTATGTAGCAATTTCATCAGGATCATAATAGATGCCTAAATAACTGACTTAATTCATTTAAACAGAAAATGATTTGGAAGGAAATGTAATAGAAATATGACAACCATCACCAGGAAACTTTACCATTAAGTGATGGTTCTGAAACAATCTAAATAAGAATTCTGTTTTAAAATTATTGAAAGGTGTATTTCATACAAACATCCATAAAAATGAAAAATAGTAAGTGCAGTAGAATGGCCAAAAACACTGCTTTATCATTAAAGACAAAGAAGGCTTTTAATATCTTAGCAGGCACTAGCATTGTGAGATGACTGAGATGATGTCTTTGTTATCTTTGAAGCAGTTGATTCAACAAGTAACGTAGAGACATACATTTCAGTGTCAAAATAGAAAAGTCAAGGAGTTTTACACCTGACATTGTGCAAATGTGAAACCAGGGATGGATGAGCTCCTTTGATCCTGCGTGTTAATGTTATCTGGCCAGGCAGACTGCAGAGCTCCTGAGAAGCCATGGTCAGACTTCTTTTGCTTGGTGCACTTTACATTCCGTGACTTTGACTGATTGTGGATCATGTTGGAGAAAAGGCATGATAAGAGGAAGAAAGTGGAAATAGTTGATTTTTTGTCAACAAGTAACACTCATTATAGCTCCTAACCTGATTTAATTTTAAAAAGATGGGAAAAGAAATGCCTCTTATGGAATCAGAGAATGTGAGAGCTTGGTAATCCCATAAAATTATGTACACCTCTCCCATTTTCCAGTTGAGAAACCAGAGACTCAGCAAGGTGAAGTGCCTTGCTCAAGCTTGTTGGTGGCCAAGTTACAGCAGCGAGAATAAAGACTTCCTCAGTCCTGGTCCTGTGTTCTTCTTTGGCCCATGCCGCTCCACACTCCCTTCTCCTCTCCACTTCATGCTTCAGGGGATCAGGACTCTCGCTGTGTTGTTCACAACTGAACCCCAATCAGTACTAGGTACCTAGTTGTTGCTAAAAAACTTTTAGTTAAGGGAATGAACCAAGCTTTTTCTTTCTTCCTCACTCATATCAGGAAATGTGCCAAAAAATCACTGAGTTGCAGTGCAGTTTGATAAAGACAAATATTTTTTAAGTTTTATTATGAAAAGAGCTTAAGCTTTAAAAGTAAATATACTTAGTTTGAACCCTGGATCTGCCACTTAATAGCTGCTTTGCTTTGGGAAAATTACTAAACCTCTTGGTGCCTTATTTCCTCATTTGTAAAAATAGAGATTAAGCTATGTATATAAAGTAGAAAAGGGGCCTTGACTCACCATATGTATGCACTAATTTTTTTTTCCTACTTTCCCAACCTTGCTCTCTGTCCTTTCTGAGAAGACTTAAAGTGGGATGTAGTACTTTTTTTAAAAAAGGAATGTTAATTTATTTCAGATAATATACTTATCTTGCAGAAAAATATAATTATTTAATTATATAAATATAAATATATACACAGTCACTAGAAGTATATATTCTGTGGGCTAGATATTGCTAGTACTGTTTTATAAATAATTTGATCAATGTCAAAGCACTGGCAGCTGGGGAGGAAGAGGAACTAAATTTAGGTTGGGAATCTAAATAGGGATCCCTATCCCAATTCCAAGACCAGGGCACATTTATCAAGTCCATGCTTCATATGATCTTTGTTTCTTAGGCTTGGATTCTCCAAGTTGAAGTTGATTCCCCTTATCACACCCACTTATGGACTGTCTATGCTTCAACCCTTGTATCATGTGCCTTGCAACATGGGTATTCATAGATGTGCCCATGTCTGTAGCATGTTGCAAACTTTTCCAAGTAGCAGCTGTATATTCGCACTTCTTGATATGACTCCAGAGAACCTAGAACTTTTTTGGCACATAGGATACTCCGTCTGTCACTCTGGGTGCATCTCCATTCCCTTAGCAAATAGCCTGCATCCAGGCAAAGCATGCTTTTAACTTACTCAAAATCTATTCTATACCTGCTCTCATTTATTCACAATATTCTAATTCTATTTTGATTATTGACTCTTGATCATATAATCTAACTTAACATATGAAGTTATGTAGATATGTTACTACTGCACATAGCCGTATCTTTAATACAACATACATTGTACTTCATGAAAAATGTATAAGAATTTTTCAAGGATTATTTTGACTATGTGTGTGTTGTACTTTATGCATTGACTTTAAATCATAGCCCTCACCTCAGATGTGCTCCATTATATTTGCAAGACTATTCTGTGTGTTGTTTATAGGTAGGTAGGATTGTTTATTGGTGAATGGCATAAATTTTAAGTCAGGAATTCCTAGGTTTGAATTTCAGCTCTGCTTAACCTGTTGAAGCTCAGTTTTCACAGATATAAAATGAAATTGATGATTGTATCTATGTTATAAGATGGTTGTGAATCTTGCTGTCACTTGGAAATTGTGCAAATTGCAACTATTATTTGCTGGTGGCATCTCTCACAAACTAGAGGCTTATTAGTAGTTAATTACCGTAATGGTAGTGGTTTGCTGTGTTGCAGGGGGAATTGTGAAAATTAGGAGTGTGTTTATGAAGGTATGGTAGATATCAGCAACAGAAATGTATGCTTTTCATAACTACTGAATCATTTACCCTTCTTCCTCCTTCCTCCCCTCTTCTCTCTGTTCTCACTCACAAAATTTTATGCCCAGCCACAAAAGGTGACTCAAGGATTATGCTGGAGCTTCTCTAAGATAAAACTTCCTCTGTTTCTGATGGTTCCAGCTTTATTTCAAATACAAGGCATGTTTAGTACTGACCCCAGGAACACAACCAGAATACAAAATCAATCATTCCCCCCTCCAAGAGCAGCAGCAGAAATTTATTGTATTTGACTTTCTTTCCCCTGCCCTTTTCCCAAAAGGATCCTAGGTTGCCAGCATTAGATAATGTATTGGGCATGTCTTTGTTATGAAAGTCTAAAATGTTACTGGCATAAAATCATATCTTCAAGCCATGGTTCTCAAACTTGAGGATGAATCAGAATCTCAGAATCTGCTGGAGTGTCTGTTAAAACCCAGAGTGATGGACCCTTCCTGTGGAACTTCTAACTCAGTGGGTCTAGGGTAGGAGTAAAACAATTTGATTTCTAATAATTTCCTAGGTGACATTGATGCTACTAGTGTGGGCACCACACTTAGGGAACCAGTGCCTTAAATATTTACTTCATATAGACAAGCCATGAATTTTCTCTCCTGTGTGGTACAGCTGAGAACAGTATTAGTGGTGAAGAAAGGGATCTGGCATTTACTGAACACCTATGACATTTGCCAACTGCCAGGTACCTTATGGGGCACTTTATACACATTATTCTATTTAAGCCTCACAACCACCCTGTCAATCAGTTTATGATTATTTATTGAGACCCCACCATGTATCATGTAACGTGCTGTACTAGGCTTTGGTGATGTAGGATGGACAAAACAGACATAATCCTGATCTTCTGGATATTATGTTTCAGCAAAGAAGACATGCTTGAGGAAATAATTATAGAAGTGATTAGTCTGATATATATATAAAAAATAGAAGACCAGAGATGTTAAGTAAATTGGCTGTGATTACACAGCAAGTGGGAGACAGAAGAGCCAAAATAACCATTAACCATTTTGCTCCAAAATGTACAGTCCTTCCACTAAAACAAAGGTGCTCAAACTCGATCCTCAGGGCTGCTTTACACTCTTAATAATTATTGAAGACCCCAGAGTGGGGCACAGTGGCTCACACTTGTAATCCCAACACTTTGGGATGCTGAGGTGGATGGATCACTTGAGGTTAGGAGTTGGAGACCAGCTGGCCAGCATAGTGAAACCCCATCTCTACTAAAAATACAAAAATTAGCCCAGCGTGGTGGCATGTGCCTGTAATTCCAGCTACTCAGGTGGCTGAGGCCGGAGAACCTCTTGAAGACAGAAGGCAGAGGTTGCAGTGAGCTGAGATCATGCCACAGCACTCCAGCCTGAGCAACAGCTCAAGACACCATCTCAAAAAAAAAAAAAAAAAAAATTACTGAATACTCCAAAGAGCTTTTGTTCATGTGTTTTAAATCTATCCATATTTACTGTATTAGAAATTAAAGCAGGTTACTCTTTAAGAACTGCTGTACTATGCCCATGCTACAAATAGTAACATTTTTTCTAGACTCTTTTGATGATATTTGTAGTCATCAGAGATGAGAAACTTCTCATCTCCCCCTAAACGTTTTTTTTTAACCAGAAGACTTCTTATAAACAGTAGCCTGTATGTCTTGTGATAGTGACTTGCTAAATAAAACGCTGATCTGCTTTGGAATTACCTTTTGAAATATTTAAATCTTTATTTATTTAAAGGAAAAGCAACAATTAAGGTATCAACCACAGCCCAAACTAAGATGTAGTAGCTTTACTATTCCCTGAAGGATGTAGCTGAGGGCGTTTTGTAAGACAACAGCTCAAGAAAGTTTGTGAGCAGCATTGTGTTTGAGTTCCTCTGGGTACGTGGCCCTGTAAGGGAAGCCCCAGAAAGCAGGCGGAGGGATCCCTTCTGCTGCTTCATTAAAGCAAGAGAAAAACGATGAACGATTGGACTTGAGTGCTTGAGGCTTTTATATGTTGGCAGCTGAATCGTGGGTTAATGACTGAAATACTGCCCTTTCCCCTCATTTTTATTCGTTATCTAATGGGAATGAGAAGTTCTAGTAGGTATTTTCCTTTGGTGTGTAATGGTTCGTGGTTGTTCAGACACTGATGCTTTGGCTGACTCTGAATGCTTTATAGCATCATTAAGTTTAACTGAGTAAAATCAACCAAATCGGAGCTGACATAACTGAATGTGGTTCTCGATCAGGGATCAATGAACTCAGATTTCCTTTTATTTTTATGGAAACGAATGAAGAGGGCTGCTGCAGTAAGGTTAGTGTGATTATTTGGATGTAGCAGATCCTTGGATAAGAAGTTAGGAAACAGGGAATCAGACCGTTATCTGACTGATATTTTTGATGCCAAACATTTAGATCATGGGTTCACTGAACAACTTTTAACATTTTTATCCAGATGTTTGACATCAGGCACAACTCATCACCAAACAAGTCAAAAAGTACATATGATCATTTGTCATTTAATTAGAAGCTGAAATTCACTGTGAAGCATCTCTGCCAGCTGACCTCAGGCAGCAAGGATTTTTTTTGGTATAGCATCTTTGTGTACAGGAAATACATTTCTGGAGGGAAGCACTTGCAGGAAGATCCAAGCATCAGTGATTGTACTGGCAAGTTGTACCTGTTTTTTATGTCACATCAAGCAGGAATCTGTGCTGTCCCTTGAGGGGCCACCTCCTGGGAACCCTTTTACCTGAGTTTCTTATACTTTATAAAATTGTGAGCTTCTTGTGGAGAATTCTCAAATTTTGCCTCAGTGGTCCCGTGTGAACAATGTATATTCTCACTCTGGATGATGAACGCTGTTGGTTTCGCAGGTTGCTAGGGCTGCTTTTAAGAACTCCTTTTCTCTAAATCAGGCACAAACAGGGAAGACAGGTGGATCTCCTTGTTTCTTACTCATCTACCCCTGCCCAGGGAAGACCAGACCTGCCTTCTGATCCTACATGTCCATGTCTGCCCTGCGTTTGACTTGACAACCAAGCTAAGCAACCCAGAAATAGACTTGCTGTCTCCAGCAGAAATGGTTGAGAGTTATTTTCTATAGGACGGAGTAATAGGGACCTACCTAATACTATAGGAACATCATCTTCCCTGTGCTGGGGAGAAGAGATAATATCCAATTTGGGAGGCTTGGTGCTTGGTTACTTAGATGGAAACTTCTATTCCACTTTGCTTTCATGTTCAGAAACAGTTCTATTTGTGATTCTGATTCCCTTCCTGTGTTTTATGAGTAAATCCTGTAGCTGGTTAAAAAAGTTCAGATGAGTTTGCGTCCTTTGTAGGGACATGGATGAACCTGGAAACCATCATTCTCAGCAAACTGACACAAGAACACAAAATCAAACACCGCATGTTCTCACTCATAGGCGGGTGTTGAACAATGAGAACACATGGACACAGG
>CAUYQU010025246.1:0-20453 GCA_963574635.1 Cheracebus regulus
AATATTACAACAATGAAGAATTTACATCAACTAACGGGCAAACAGCTAGTTAGACTTAAATAACAGTATTAAATTCACATATATCAATATTAAGCCTAAACTTAAAGGGAGTAAATGCCCCAATCAAAACATACAGTTAGACAAACTGAATAAAAAGTTAAAACCCATTGGTATGCTGTATTCAGACCTTTCTTATAGGCAAGGATACACAAAGACTTAACATAAAGGGATGGAGGTAGATCTACCAACCTAATGGAAAGGAAGAAAAAAAAAACAGATTTGAACTCAGACCTGGAACAAGCAAATTTAATAAATATTTACAGAACCTACCACCCTATATCCAAAAAACATATATTTTTTTCAATATTATATCATACCTATTCTAAAAGTGATCACATAATAGGAAATCACTTTTTAGTAACTGCATAAGCATTTCACAGATTTAAATGAAATCCTGAGCAATAGAGCAAGATTCTCGTTCTCTCTCCCTTCTTCTCTTTCTTTTTTCTCTTTTATTCTACTTCTTTCTTTCTCTTAAAAAAAAAAAAACAACTTCCCCTCTCTCTCCTTCTTTCTAAAAAAAAAAAAGAAAAGAAAAGACAAAGGACTTTGCAGAGATATGAGTGAAGCTGGAAACCATCATTCTCAGCAAACTAACACAGGAACAGAAAACAAAACACTGCATGTTCTCATTTATGAGTGGGAGTTGAGCAACGAGAACATATCTGCACAGGGAGGAAAACCTCATGCACTAGGGCCTGTTAGGGGCTGCGGGGCTCGGGGAGGGATAAGCATTAGAAGAAATACCTAATGTAGATGATGGATTGATTGATGGTAGCAGTAAACCACCATGGCACATGTATACCTGTTTAACAAACCTGCGCTTTCTGCACATGTATCCCAGAACTTAAGTATAATAAACTTAATAATAAAAAGAATATGCACATATCAAGAAATGAAATAAAAACAATAAGTTTTGTGCAGCGTTTGTACTCTCCTGGTAAGAACAAAATACATATGCATGTATGAGCTACTAAATACAAGTTCTATAGTTTCAGTAATTTGTATCTGAGTTAAATGCTCTTATATTTGCAAAAAAAAAAGATAATGGACAGATACTGATATCAATATAGATATGTATATATAGATTAGAAAGAGAGAGAGAGACCCCATTCTTATTATACTTTGTAGTTATGTTATATAAAGTAGCCACTGATACTGAATTAGTGGGTTAGTAAATAACTAATGAATACTGAATTGGTGAATATGGAGCCATTTCTCCTAGATAACTATGGGATTAAGTTTCTTCTAGGATTTTGTCACAATATTTTTGTCAACAAATTAGTATATAACCTTGTTTTAGGTGGTTTTTGTTTAAAGATAATTTACTTAATACATACTGTTGATTCATGAACATCAAACTCATGGCTCAAAGCAGTGTAACTCATGCTTGAATTAAGCTTGTCTAACATGGATTTCTTCTATAAGGTACATCACAGGCTCCTCACACCTAGGAACACGAGGCAACATCTGAGCACTCCACTTGGGGCTGTTTTACACAGCAAAGTCACCAACAGAAAGGACAAAAATGTTCAAAACAGGGCACTTGTTTACTGCCTGAGAACTGGAACAAGAAGTCAGTCTTCTTTGGGAGGCCGAGGCGGGCAGATCATTTGAGATCAGGAGTTCTAGACCAGCCTGGCCAACATGGTAAAACCTGTCTCTACTAAAAATACAAAAATTAGCTGGCTGTGGTGGCGGGCACTTGTAATCCCAGCTAATCTGGAGGTTGAGGAGGGGGAATCGCTTGAACCCAGGAGGCGGAGGTTGGAGTTAGCCAAGATCATGCCACTGCACTTCAGCCTGGACAGCAGAGAGAGACTCTGTCTCAAATAAATAAATAAATAAATAAATAAATACATACATACATACATACATACATACATATTTTTAAAAAGGCAGCTCATCGTGGAACGCTGCACTGGGAGGTGTAAATTCCTCGCTGCTCTCTGCGTAGGCCCAAATGAACACAGAAGCATAGCTAGTATTGATTTGGGGGCTTACAAATAAATTTTACTGGGTAGGCAGATTCACAAATATGAAGTCTGTGAAGAGTGAGGTTTGACTCTATCATATTTGATTTTGTAGCTTGCATTTTCATATACTTATTATGCTATTCAATGAGTACAAATCCTTAATATAATTTAATTCAGCATTGGTTTCCATCATGGTTAGAGCATTTGTGCACAGTTTTTGAAATCTTTGCCAAGATCAAACTAAAGAATTGACTACGTTTTCCTCTATATGTTTTTTAAAAATATTTTAAATTAGATTGACAGTCCATATGGATTTATTGTGTTTACAATGTGGTATGGTCTGGTGTTTTTTCTATTATTTTATTTAATCATATTGGAAACAAATTTACATATGACATCTTATTGAAAAGACTACATTTTGCCCACTTTTTGATGAATTTCTGTCTGTATTATGTTAGACAACTGAATGTGGATCCGTTTTTGGATTCTGTTTCTTGCATTGGTCAATCTGTCAATATTTACTGTGAGTCTTGCTACCTGGCTGAATGGGTAAACCAGGGTTTTTCTCTCTCAAGATTGCTGTGACTATAATTGTTTCTTTGTATTTCCATATAAACTTTGGAATCAGCTGCCAATTTGTTTGGGGTTGTATTGAAACTATTAATGTACTAAAAGAAAACTGACATAGTTACATTATTGTATCTTCTAGTCCATGCATATAGAACATCCCTATTCATGAAGTTCTCTTTGCTTTCTTCCATGCAATCATATGTTGTAATTCTTCAGTGTAGACTTCTTGAACATCTTTTGTTAGGTTTATTTCTGGTTTATTGATGTTTGTTAATACTATTATAAATTTGAGTTTTTAAATGTAAATTTTTATTAATTCATTGCTAGCAATACATATCGATCTTTTCTCCAGCTGCATCCTGTTTTCTAACACTCGGTGTTTTTATTTCATTCAATTCTGTTCTACTCTTCTCCTGCTTTGATATTTTCATTCACTCAAAAAGGGAATTAGATAATGTCACTCCTCATTTCAAACCCTGGGACAGTTCTGTATTTCACACAGTGCAAAATCCTGTCCATGCCCTCACCTATAAGATCCATCATGATCTGTCTACACTCTATCTACCTCCCTTACCTTCTCCATTTTTCTCTTTTTACTACATTTGGTTATAATGGCAGCTTTATTTTCCCTTAAAATAGTATTCAGCTCCTGTGCTTAGGAATTTTGCTCCAATTTTTAACATTTTCCTCCTTCCTAGAAGGCATTTCCTCTGGTTGAATCACATTCTCTTTCCTTTAATATACAAGTTCAAATCTCACCTTCCCAATGACATCTATTTTGACTATCATTTAATACTAAAAATTTTTCACATTCTTAACTCTGGTACTTCACGTCCCTCATGTCTTTTCTACATTTTCTATTTTTCTTGTTTTTTATATTGTCCTAATATTGTATTCACTCTCATATTGTATTCAATTCATTATCTTGTGTATTGTTTTTTGACCGATTCTTCCAGTTAGAATATAAATACCTAAAAGGTAAGGTTTTAGCCTGCATTTGTCACTAATACCATCCAAATGGTTAAAACAGTGCTATATTTATCATATATATGTATATATTTTAATTTAATAAATGAATGACAGTCTTTGATGCCTGGAAAGTGGGAAAGAGGTCAATAAAGTAATTATGAAAGAAACTAAACCAAGCCACTGAGGGGTAAGAAGAGACATATATTTACCTTAAAAGTTATGTCAAAATCTTATGAGTTTCAAATAAGATATTAAAAAACCTAATGGCAAGCTATAATTATATAAATTGGGTTTTTCTCTCTTACATATATTGCTACTTCCTTTGTTCCCACTCCTCCAAAATGTCAAATACTCAGGATCTCTTATATTTCCTCATGAATTGTATGTTTCATTCTTAGATTGGCATTTCTATGCTTGCAGAAAGACTAATCCTCAATCCAAGTCTTCAATATTGAAGTTATGGTGCTAGATAAAACTCATTTTTAATGTTAAACTTTAAATGACTTTTTAAAGATAATGAACGAGAAACTTCCTGAATTGAGAAAAGAATTTGAGAATGAGGAATACATAATTGAAGATCTAAAAAATTCATTGTCATCAGAAAGAACAAATAAGGATAGGTGAAAATCAAATGAATAAAAATCGAACAACTTGAAACACGTGAATACAGGAGAAAATGACAAATATCACAACTGTTAGCTGATCTTATAAGATATTTTAAATTTTAAAGCTAAACACGTTTTATAGTTCATTTCTGAGTACAAGTAGAAAGAAAAGATATTCAAATATGTGATTCACATAAAAATTCCTGGAATGTAGAAATAACTGAATTTGAGATAATAAGTGCATTTCATATTCCAGGAAAATTTGATATAAAACAGATACATTGAAATATATTTAAAGCTATTTACCCTATGTGTTAAAAAACAAAACAACAAATCTTCAGGAATTCAAAGAGCAAAAACAAGTCATTCACAAAAGAGAGAAATTCATCTAACCTCAAATTATATGCAGGAATTAGACTAGCCACAGTAATCTCAATGCAAATTGAGAGAAGAGTGATTTTAAAGTTCTAAGGGAAAGAATATGTCCCAATAATGTTAAAACCAGCAAGTTTCCTCCTTGAATGTAAAAGCAAGCAGTTGTTACTGCCACTTTCTGAAAACTTTGAAATATAGTAAAATGATCTTTTTTTAAAAAAGTAAAATACTGAGAGTAAGTTTAACTCATTAACAAATAAAAATAACTATATGGGTATAAATAAATGCTGCAGATAAAATATAATGAACATTGAACCTATTATTGGGCAAATTAGAATAAACAAATAAGGAAATTATTGCGACAGTTTATAAATATTATAAAACTTAATGAGGTATGAATAATGGTAAACTCAAATCAGCTGGTGAGTAGATGGAGAATGTTGTGTAGGAGTGAATATTCATCATCATGTATGGCTTGCGATCTACTTGTAGAACTTTTAAAATTGATGCAGGCAATTATAATATCCATAGTACCCTAACCTCTCAATATTTTGACTTACTTTTCCCTTTAATCAGAAAAAAAAATATTTAGAAACAAAAATTTCTAAATTACAAAACAGTTATCTGGAAATTCAGAAATTCCTTTAGGTTTTAAGAAATATTTTAATTTATTTTAAGTGTAAATATAAATTGAACACCATGCTTTTAACTTGATATATAGATATATATGTTTAATTTTGGTATTATAATTCAATCATTTAATCTTATATAAGATTAAGATGTATTTTAAATACATTCATTTATTATTATTAAACATTGTTTTTGATATGTTTTGATTTATTTACTTGTAACTTTATTTTTTATTGCTTGAGTTTTATGTAATGTACAATATTTCTAGAAACAATGCATTCTTTTTTTAAAATTGTGATGCTATATCCACACTTACATCTGTGTTTAAGTATTAAGATTATATACTCTAATTTGTGGTGATGTGATTTTTATAGCAGCACCAGGAAGCAAGAACGAGGATAAAAGCAACAGGGAAATATCTCTTAGAAATTGCAAAGCTGCAAAATATTGAGTTACTTAGGCGTTAAAGTGAGTTAAAGGAGTTAAAGTGACACATCAAAAAATAATGTCTAAAAGCCATCATACATTAAACCGAGGCACAAATACATTTCCCTTTCATTTAATCAGTATAATCAATGTTGTATTTCTTAAATTAAGCTCATACATTTCACAATATATTCTAGTACAAAGGGTACTCGTAAGTGGCTATATTCTCATATGTATTAAAATAATTTTTCTTTGTAAAAAGGTGGTTAAATTTCTACATGACTCTGGGTACTGATTTTCACTTTGTATCAGGCAACACTGATAAATGTTGTTTGAGAAGCTTGCCAGTGGGAGGCACGTCAAGTGGAAGATATCAGTGACAAAGTACCAGCAGCATCAGCAAAGATTAATGCTGAAGCTGTGGAATCAAAGAGAAATGAAGCCAAAACCCTGGAGACGCAGTGGGCAGGAAGCAGCATGCTGGACAGTAAAGTGAACAAAATAGCAGAGAAGGAAGAACAATGCCTAAGCGTCAGGAAATAGCTGCAAAGCACGATCAGTTATCAAAGGTAAAGTGAAAGCAAACCTTCCAATTTAAAGTGTATCTCTATATTTCTAGGTAGGTGAATAAAATTGAGTTGTAGAGAAAAAAACCTGTGATTTTAACATTTGAGTGAGTCAATTAGTTTTCTATTAGTGCTATAATAAAGTATCACAAAGTTACTGGCTTCAAAGACAAACAAATCTGATATGATTTTGGAGGCAAAGTCTGAACTAGGTCTTCTAGGGTATAAAGGAAGGAGACATCCAAACTATGTTTATCCTTTGAAGCTCTAGAGGAGAATCTGTTTTTCTTGCCTTTTCTAGCTCTTAGAGGCTACCTGCATTCTTCAGCTGATACCCTCTGATTACAACTTCAAAGTCAGAAATTGAGTGTCTTCAAACTTCTTTCTCTGACCTTATTTCCTGCCTATTTCTTCCACTTTAAATGACCTTCTGAGATTATATTTGGACTCACTCAGATAATCTAGTAAAATTTCCTTGTTTTAAGGTCACCTGAATCACAACCTACTTCCATCGACACCCATAATTCCTCCTTACCATGTAACATTGCATATTGCAGGTTCTAGGGATCAAAACACGGGCATCTTTAGGGAGCCATTATTCTGCCTGCCACAGTGGGTTTGGGACTGAAAATTACAATTGCTGTCCATACTTAGTTAATCTCAAATTTTATGGTTATGATTTGTACGAGAATCTCTGATGATAATCTCCCCAGTTCTACTAATTAAACTTTTGGGCCTAAATTGTATAACATAATATGATGAAACTAGTAATACCCATTTATTATTTGATAAATATTAGTAAATATTCAATTTGTACATATGTGTGTATACATGTGTGTATATGTGTGTATATGTGTATCTGTACATATAAATACATATATATACATATAAATACATATATATATGAGCTTTCAGAGATACCAATTATGTCAGAATAATCCAGATGTTTTCACTCTGCACGTGGAACGATAATTATAGTATTCATAAATTTCTAAATAATATTCTGACATAAACGTTTTGAGTGGTGAGAGCTGATATTATGCTAGACCAAGGTTATAGCAGCTAATGTGGAGAGAAGAAATCAGGTTCGTTACATAATTATAGCCGACAGAATTTTATGAAAGTGACATGTGTGTAGATCAGGAAATAAAAGTGTAAGTCAATAACAACTGTGAGAATTTTAGCCTGAGGAAATGGAAAGATGTGCTGGGAAAGGTTCCATTGAGTTTTGAAAACTTTGAGTTTTTAATGTCCATTGCCCTTTTAAGGTAGAGAGGATACATGTGCAGTTGGGTATACAAGTCTGGAGTTTAAAAGTTAGAGTGGATATTTGCATGTATGAATCGTGCACATATCAGTGTGAAGCCATGAGGCCGGATGAGAACATCAAATATCTCGATACAGACACCAAGGAGAAAAGGACCAAGGATTGAATTCTGGCACAGGCTGGCAATAAGGAGGTCATGTAGAAAGTGATAGATACATCAGCAAATGAGACTAAAAACAAACGAACAAGAGGTCCCAGAGTGGGGAGAGAGTTGAGAATTCTGGACACCAAGAGAAGAAAGTAGGCCAACGAGGAGGGAGACATCAATGATGACAAATTCTGCGGATAGACCTAGTGAAATGGGCCCTAATCATTGAATGTCGAATTTACCATTCATCAATGAATCATCAATTAAATTGGCTCTGGGGACTTGTTGTTTCTATTATTGAACAGCACTGGATAGTAAGATAGTAAGCTTCTATTATGGAACATTACTAGATAGTAAATAAATGCTTTAAGAAGTCATTTTTCCTACTACTGTCCCAACCTTTTCAAGTTTTAACAGGTGGGTCCACTAGAAGCTATAAATAGTTACCATATTTCCCTTCGATATTGGTCAGAGAAGGCATTTAAAAATAACTTAATTCATTTGTATTGGATTAACAAGTACTCAGTGTGAAAAGAAGAGGATCTGATGACTGACTAGTGACCGGCAGCCACTAGCATCCCTATCCTGACGCATCCAATCCTTATGTAGTGGGTGTGGGGCTGGCACATAGGTTTGATCTCTGACATCCTTCCTAGGATTGGCTCACTCTTCATCCTAGGGCTAAGGACAAGATGCAGAATGCTGACCTGCCATCCTGTACTTTTCTACTTAACATGCAATATGCTATTCATCTGGCATTTCAGTACTACTTGACCTGGATTTTTTCATCATTTTGTTCCGCCTCTGTGTAGGATACTTGATGACAGGGAAACCTCATGTTTCCTGACCTAAACTGAGGTTATTGTATCTTTTTAAAACCGCACCTGGACAATCATCCAGAGCCAGCCAACTCATGACACAGGCCTTCTAAGTCAGAAAGTGTCATCTCCTGCTAGGTCCTAAGTATATGCCCTCATTCTTCCCATTTTCTCTAATTGGCTAATTTCTAGAGCCACAAAACATTTTTTAAATGCATCATTGAAAAAAATTCTGTGTATATAAATATTAAAACATATATACAATATGTTTTAAAATTCTTCACAAATACTTGCTTATTCATCTCCTTGTAAGACACTAGAAAAAAAGAAAAGGATGTTTCCTAATTTCCTGCTTGTCTTCTATAATAGGAGAAACTATGAGTGTATTACCCAGATTCGTTTTTTCTCACTTCAACTCACTGGTGTATCCAGCAAGATATTTCACCATGCTGACTTCCCTTGCTTTCAAATAACTGATTGTGGGTAACAGCAACTAGAGATAAATTGATTCTGAAAAAAACCGAGCTGATATGTGAGCAGTGCTAAAATGAATAAGGAAGACCACCTGAGGCGACTGCCTCACTTGCAAAGGACATGACTGAGCCCGAGAGTGCTGCTTTTATGTTAAGATTCCGATCATTTTATACTAAAATATAGAGAGGAGGCAGTGTCGATTGTATTTCCTAGTGTTATCACTTTAGGGAGTGCAGGCTACCTATAAAGCTCTGGGAAGTCCTTAAGCATACTAGACAGATGCTTCAGGACTGCGTGCCATCTATAGGACGAAGCATAAAATCGGCCACATAGCTGTACCCTTTTTGGCCTTTATTGTATTGGCTGATGACTCTTGCCTTCAAAATAAATTATGGTTGCATGAAAATGTGTTCAGCAACATCTTACATGGAATTCTTCTCTTACTGTCGATTCACAATGCACTACTGGCAGCTAGCAAAAATTAGGAAGCAATGAGCAAATGACAAACGACGAGATTTATGAAATCCACAACACAATATACATTTACTTTTAAATAATACTCTCAATTTCAGTTGATATTTATAAATGCTGATTTGAATATAAAAAGTCAAACTTTAACACATACAAATAATGATTAAGAATAGCAACAATTATATTTTTATCAGTAGCTTAAGTAATTCACAAGCTTTACACTGATAATGCAACTAGGAGTCTAACCGCATTTCCGAACAGTCATTCTTGAATGGTTATGTGTAGTAATGACATGTCAGCCTGTGTAATGTTTATCCACTTTCTTATAATAAGACCCCTCTCCCTCACAAATCAGCTCTGTTAATTGCAAAATAAGCCACATCATAGTACAAAAATAATTATTGCTATACTTCTCCTTTGTATTTAATTGGCTCTGAGCTTTACCTTCAGGTATTTGTCAACACGAGGATGCACTTAGTATATCTTCAGACTATGGGAAATAAGTGAGACTACCTTGATTGATTAGCCAATAAACAATAAATACTAGTGCTTATTCATTTGCATAGTAAAAGTCTGTTAATAGTCCATTTGAAATTAAGTACCTATAAATGAAGCAAAAAAAAGTGTCATAAAGAAAAATATGTATTTTCAGCGGTAACCATGTTCCACAGGATAAAGTTGACAGCAGAGAACTAGGCAACATGAGCCCTACATTTAGGAGTCGCTTTTCCTCCACACAGATCAGCAATTTAAACTCGCCTTGAACTGCAGCTCTCTCATCAATAAAACATGTTTGTTTGTTTGTTTTCACTAAAATGACAAGATCTTACACTTGCAGTTAGATTACTTGAGAGTGGTAAGTAATGGTAGCTTTAGTAGGATGATTTAATTCTCTCTTGTACTTAGCTGCTACAGTTTCATCAGTTTCACTGTCAGCTTCTGCCATCACTGTGTTCTTTTACTTATTCTCTAATGCAAAATACAACATAGGGCCAGGGATGGTGATTCACTCCTGTAATCCCAGCACGTTGAGAGCCTTGGGTGGGTGGATCACCTGAGGTCATGAGTTTGAGACCAGCCTGGACAACATGGTGAAACCCTGTCTCTACTAAAAATACAAAAATTAGCCAGCGGGGTGGTGGGGGGGGGGGATGTGGGGGTGGTGGTGGCAGGTGCCTGTAATCCCAGCTAATCAGGAGGCTGAGGCAGGAGAATTGTTAGAACCTGGGAGGGAAGGTTGCAGTAAGCTGAGATTGTGCTACTGCACTCCAGCCTGGGCAACATGAGCGAAACTCCATCTCAGAAAAAAAAAAAAAAAGAAGCTTACCCTCTAGAATTTTCATTGACTCATTTATTCAACATACTACTTGATTGGCTTGAGAAGTTATTTAACTATTTCTTAATTTCTGCATATGAAAAATGTATAGATTTACAACATCTTTCCCAGAGGACTTACAGAATAATGAAGTTTAATCATGCATGGTAAGCAGTATGAAGACATCACTCTTTACATATAACTTCATTCTGTATTCTCACTTTAAAATCTTTATTCTTATTTCTATGTTACTTATATCCCTTTTTTTTGGAGGCTACACATGGAAGACTATGAACTCAGTATTGTGCTGGATGTGGGAGACAAAACAGAACAAAAATCTGGCTCCTAACTACCAAGCACTCACATTTAAGCAACATACCATTAAATAAAATACTTTATAACTATTTTAAAATTTTAACATATAGAGAAAAATGGAAAGCATTGTAAAATGAACATCTGCTTATCCACTACCTTGATTCAATAATTGTTAATTCTTTAATAATAGTGCTTCCTGATTTATATGTATATAAATATTTGTTCAGCCACTAAAGTATGTGATTTTAAAAGATTCCAAATATTTTATCATCCTCTAACAGTAACAAATCCTAGTAAAAGTGTATTGCATTGGAGACTTTTGTTAAATATATAGATTTTAACTGCTCTTGTCACACACACACGAAGTAGCCTTTTGAGATGATATATATAATAATCTCCTTCACTATAGTAATAATTTTATTATCTATATGTATTTCATAAAATCATGTTGTAAATCACAAATATACACAATATCATTTATTTTAAAACACGAGAAACATGATCAAATATATTTGAGATCATTATATTTCTGAAATACACATAAATACCTAAGACACAAAATGCTGCAAAATGTAGGTAACAGTTCGTGACTCCCTGTAAACATCTTAAAACAGCAAAATCAAGAATAAAACATTACCGCTATAACAGACACTATAGGTTTCATTACTTTTAAATGAGTACGTTTTAGAATACTAAAATGTTTTATAGGTTTTTATCTAAAAACTAAAAGGTACAAAAATAAGTTTGGCCACTTATTCTAGAGGTACTTGGAACATTTTGATATCTTGAGAATGTATTCATAATATTGTCTATGTTTTTTGTATGAGGTTACTATATGAAAAGGTATTTACCTAATTAATCATTGTTTCCATATGAAACTCTTATTTACTGTTTTATTTTTAATCAGAAGGCAACTGACACATAGTGCACATGCTAAATAATTGAATATAAATTTTGTTTTATTACAACCATGTTTAGAGAATCTTTGAAACAGCAAACCTATTGATGTAGTATCTAGAAATTGATATAGCAACAATATAGATGACTGCAAAAATCAACAAAAAAGAATCAACAGTGCTTTATATTCTAGATACTATTCATTCAATCAGATTCTTATTCTTCTGGCGTACCCCAAAGCCCTGGGAGAGTGAGTACAAGTGAGGTATGAGAGACTTGTGTTTCAACTGATCAGTTTTTGGAAGTAACTTCAAAACTGTTACTCTGTATGGACCCTAATTATGGCTATATTAATTATTAATTTGAGAATTTTGTTGTTAATCATTCCTTCAGTTTTTAATCCTTAAAATGGGAATCATTATATTACATACCTCCTAAGTATATGCTGATTGAATTAGTTAATGTATTTAAGGCAGATAGAGCAATGCTTGGGTGATCAAATAAATCATCAAAATCATTTTGGTAAGTGATTACTTATCAAAATAAGTGATCAAAATTATCATTTATCTCTGTAATTATTTGTATCCCCATCTACCATATTTTAACTATATAAATAACATTGGTATAGTGTCTGTCAACCTACTTAAATAAATATATGAGCATGAGGATTATTGTAGTCTCTGTTCATTGCTTTATTGCCTGCATATCACATCCTGATTCTGGGTCTATCGTGCTGTTTGTAGCCACAGGTTGCACTCCTATTATTCACAGAATGAGAGAGAAACGAAAGCCAACAATTGGATCCTGGGAAGGAGAGCACTAGTTTATACCACATTTAAGGTTACAGGATTTATCTAATTCACCACTACATGATTTATAAAAATATTCAGCTTGCATATGTTTTTGCATAAAACATAACAGAGTAACAGCTAGGATTTCCATATCTGCCACTTCTCTAGTAGTTATTCATGTGCCCTGAGGATCTATATACTACTAAAAAATAACGTGTATACACAGATAGACAATACGCACCAGAAAAAACATTTGGGACTGCAAATATTGTCTTAATTCCCTTCCAAAAGTAACTACTTTACCACCATTGGAGGGTGGGAAAAGAATAGAGAACTTCTTAAGAACAAGACAAATTAGGAAGATAATCACCACTATGGATTTCGCTGCTGCATTTACTTATGCATGCAGGTTTGTTTAACCTCCCATTGCACCATGCAACAACTGGCCAAAATGACCCCTGATTTTCAAGTTCTCTGCTCCTATCTTGTTCCTCCTTATGAATGACAACCTAGGCTAGTGTGGCAGCCATGGAAGTGCCCCACTCAGATCTCTCTTCATGAGCATCTTGACAAAGGGCACGGTTAGATGAGAGCCTCCATTCACTGGGCCTTGGAAGTGGCTGTGGTATTTACTCCAAAGCCACATCCTCCTCGGGCTTCTCTCGGCTATTGGCTAGGCATGGCAGTCCTACTAGATTGAGAACATTTCTGTCCAATGAAGAACCCCTCTAACATGAACTTTGCTTGAGATCCTCATCGGTCTGGCTGAGTTCATCAGACAAAACTTCATGTTCTCTCCTGCCTTGTAAACTTCTCAAGCCTGCATTGCAAAAAGAAAACTCTTCCTTTCCTCTCACTCCTGCTGCAGCGCACCTTTCTAATTTCACAAGTGTTTCCCCAAATACATCTTTTACATTCATAATTTTATCTTATTTATTTTTATTCTTTTAACTTCAAATTTTTTTTATTTTTATTTTTTTGAGACAGAGTCTCGCTCTTGTCACCCAGGCTGGAGTGCAATGGCACTGTAACATCTACCTCCTGGGTTCAAGTGATTCTCCTCCCTCAGCCTCCCCAATAGCTGGGATTACAGACATCCACCACCACACCAGGCTTATATTTGTAGTTTTAGTAGAGACAGGTTTTCACCATGTTGGCCTGACTGGTCTCCAACTGCTGGCATCGGGTTATCCACTCGCCTTGACCTCCCAACTAGTTGGGATGACAGGCGTGAGCCACTGCCCCTGGCCCATGTCTAATTTTAATGACCTGAATTGACACAAATGAGGAATCAGTATACAAAACAGAGATAGCAATAGAGTAGTGCGTCGCCTTGTCTAACTCACACGTCTATATAATAATGAGAGACAATGGCCAAAAGACCCAGCATTCAAACCCACCATGCAATCCAAAAACACCTCAGAATGTTTCAGAGCGTTTCCTCAGATTTTTAAATGGGAAGGTCGATCCCAATGCTGCCTGGCAGGTGACATTGAAAAGAAATATCAAACCAATTCAACTCACACGATGTTAAATTCACCTGTCAGTGAAGACAACTGGAAAATACCAGTCACAGTTCAAGGTTAGCAAACAAGATAGAATAGTCTGCTCTTGTTCCCCACTCATCGTTGGAAGTGTAGAGAGGTTGAGTAATCATTCCTCAAAGTTCTGGAGGAGTAATTTTGGCACTTGAGATTTGAATATGGATTATGTGACATTTACTGTGACTTCCCAATCTTGGAACATCTTTCACTGCCTCTATTTTAAATTGTATAGCTGTAAGTACTGTAATATTGGCTTCTCAATATATCATGGGGCTTTAAAAAACGTTTGCGTTAAGTTTATGTAAAGTAATTTTGTTTCCATTCAAGTGAAGAAAACAGTTTTATTGAGGAAGAATGTGTGTTTCAGGCTCTGTACTTTACATGTCTGATGGACTTTGAACCTTACAACAATCTATCAGAATAGGTAAAATTATCTTAATTTAAGAGTAATCCTATAAATACTAATAACTAATAGTTCCATGTAGAAAAGATGCTAATATCCAGAGTAAGAGATAATATAAAATGTCTTATTTTTAATTTCTTAAATGACAGAAAAACGAATACATAAATTTTATTTTAATATATTTAGTAAAGTTAAGAATTGGGATAAAATTTTAAACATTAGAAATCTATCTGCTTGTCTTCTTGTAAAAAATCTGAGCTTCTTTAGTCTAATTATTAGTTATTAAATTGGGGTAAAAATTCTTTTAATCATTATGTAGTTAAATTTAAATTATTCTCCCTAACTAATAAAAGTCAACTACATATGTTTCTACAAATGTATTTAGCTAATGTTGAAACTATATTAATTCACGAATTCATATGTTACAAACTAAATAATTTAAAATAAGGCAAAAAAGATACTCTGATTTTGAAGCTACCTGAAAAATACAGAGTAAAGTGTTTGGAAGTGCATGGATTTGCCATGGGTTAGCAAACATTAAGAAAACAGTGCTTATTTTAGAATGAATTTAAATTGGGCAGGATAAATCTGACTATAAACTTTTCTTTGGGTGCAAAGCAAAAGGCAAACATTTCAAAATCTCAGTTGACAAAGGGTGAAATATATATATAGGTTACTTATTAAAATATTTTAAAGTTATGAGACAGAACGATATAATGAAGTATGTTCTTAATAGAATTGATAAACAGTAAATGTAAAAATCAGTATATTCTATTTTAGGAATTTAAAATAAATTTATTTTCCACACTACTGGAAATTATAAGACAAGGCAGACAACAAGACAGAATTTTCAAGCTAGCAAATGTATCTCAGGGCATAGAGGAACGGATTGGCTTATGCTCTTGGATTTGAAGCTCATCCACTCATTATTCAACCTTTATGATTTCCTTGTGCCGCAGACTAATTGGGAGTCTAAGCACATGTGGCAGGCTTCAGGTAACAGGACAATGAAAGCAATGAGAGAGATTTTTGGAAAATATTTGGTGTAATAAATATATGTGTTCCTAATGGGAAATCAAATGTAATTAGTGCTTCTTATACTTATAAGATGAGCTAGTTATTTTATTTTTAAATTTTTTTAGGGATGAGCTCCTGCTCTGTTGACCAGGCTGATCTCAAACTCCTGGCCTAAAGTAATCCTATTGCCTCAGCCTTTCAAATAGCTGAGATTACAGGCAGGTGCCAGCATGACAGGCTTCTTTTTAATATTTTGACTCCACATGGTATGTGGAAGTGCACACAATAATTCTTCCAGCGCTTGGAGATTCTAAACATCTTAATTATTTTCTGTGACCTTCAGTGATCTAATTTTTAAAACTGAGAAAATAGTGTCTTCCTTACACTTTTGAAATAATAACTAGGTAACTTTCTTGGAATACAAAAAATGATGTAGGATATTTAATGAGAGTTGATAGACATTGACTATTCAATAAATCAAGGGTCTAGTTCAAATCACAGTTTCAGATCGTGTTGTTTTAGGGTTTAATAATAACACCCATCCTTCTCTCTGAAGTTCAGAATTCATTGAGCAACAACTGGCAATTAGCCTTGTGGGTATTAATTTTTAATTTATGACTATAAAAATCGATTTACAGGACATGAATTATATGCACAACAACTTTAGGTACTGCAGTGTGCTGCCATGAAATTGAAATGACCTGCCAAACTGTACTTATCCTTTTAGAGGACTAGGACCTTCTTCTGGGAGCTCATCAGTGGGAAAGTAAAGAAAATTTTTCCCATGCACATAAATCAGATGAGACAGAAAGGGGGAGAGAGAGAGACAGAGAGGCAGAGAGACAGACAGAGAGAGAGAGAGAGAGAGAAAAAGAGAGAGAGAGAGAGAGTTACTAAAGCTCTTTAGGTCAAAAGAAACCAACAGTCCTGTTGGATTTCACAATGGCCTTAAAAATATGCTTGTTTTGGGAAGGGAACATTGCATAATCGTATGAATCCATGCTTGGAGAATTAGAATATGATATGACTTCTAATAATTTCCTTATGTATTTTTTGCTAATAGTTGACATTACTTATGTTATTTTTATGCCAATTTCATTCACTGTAATTCAATTTAATACAATGTGAAATGGAAAGCAAGGGATAATGCTCAAAAGTAATAATCCTTTCTCCCTGAGTGAAGCAGAGTACTTTGTGACATTTGGATTGTGTACAGAATTTGTCAGTTTTAATTCTTTCAAATTTATTCTAGAAAATTGTTCAATAATTTTAATCTCAAAGTCGGGACTCTGAGATTTTCTTCTTTAGAGGAGGAAATGCGCTTTATTATAAATGACTTATTTCAGCTTATCACTGTAGCAAGATATCTTGTTTGAATTTAAAGTCAAATAATATCTTGGCATTATTTTTACACTGAAGAGTATCATTTATTGCTTGTTAAACCTGAAAGGAGGATCCAAACTACTTTGAAATCCAACCAGTCTTTTTATCTTACAAATGATTAAACAATTGAGAAATGTTGACTTGCAAATGATCAAGTAACAGCTGCTGTGTGGCAGGAGATCTGATTTCTGACTCCGTGTCATGCGATTTCTCCCATTGCCCTCCATTCTCCTCCCTTCGGTTATCCAGAGACAGTTATGTGTATATTCAATGCTGTACTGCAATGCTTGGTTTGTTTTTGTACATCAGATTTCCGCAGAATAAAAGGACACAGTTCCTTTTCACTGCATTCAACCATCAAAAGGAAAATGAATTGCTTAATAATAAGCAGAATTTTCTGGGAGCATAGGCTTAATGGGAGCTATCAAATAAACTTATAGTGGAAATTACTCTTTTTTCTTATCCTTAGCTTCTGCCTTCAACTTAACATGTTCCCTGTCTTTAAAGTGGTCAGTCTGGAACAGAAGTGAGCTTCTGATAAAATAATTAAAGGAGTTATTTTACTCATTGGTGTCTAAGTCACAGCTCACTACAAGTTAAGCTTCACGTCTATGTGGTCTGATGGACCTTGTATGCAAACTTACTTGTGGTTTGGGAACAAATCCTCACGTAGCAGCAATATGCTATTTAGAGAATTATTTACTGAGACTTTGTATGAAAGAGGAGGTGAGACATAACTTGGGGGCTTTTAATTTCTCTATAGATCAGGGGTTTAACTTAAAAAGATGCATTCATATTCATTTGCTAAGATTTATAGTGCAGTAGATTATGGACATTTGAGAGGAACCATATGATTTAGGCTACACTCTCACGAATTACACATTCAATAAAAACAATTGATGAAGTAAGTTGGCTCCATTTAATTAGAAAAAGGACAAAAACAATGTGGCTATTTATTTTCCTGGTGTACTCCTTGAAGAAGAATTTTAAATAAACTTTTGTCTAGATAGAAATCAGGAGCTTCATAGACCAAGATCAGTATGACATTAAGAAAGATATTAAGGGCAGGGTGCGGTGGCTCACGCCTGTAATCCCGGCACTTTGGGAGGCCGAGGTGGTTGGATATCCTGAGGTCAGAAGTTCGAGGCCAGCCTGGCCAACATGGCGAAATCCCATCTCTACCCAAAATACAACAATTAGCCTGGCATGGTGGCATGCGCCTGTAGTCCCAGCACTTGGGAGGCTGAGGCAGGAGAATCACTGGAACCCAGGAGGGGGAGATTACAGTGAGCCAAGATCTTGCCACTGCAATCCAGCCTGAGCTGGAGTTTAGTATGTAAAATCTCAAGATCACTTATATGCACTTATGGCATATATCGAAATAATATACACTCAGAGGTTATATCATTAAATTGTATAATAGCTGCAACTAGTAGTATGACTTTTGAAACTTGGTTTTCTCATCTTTATGATAGAGAAAATAATACATTTCCAAAGGATTGTTGGTAACTAAATTAGAAAATAAAGATAATTTGTCTGTAATGTTTTGGGCACAACGTTTTTACATGAATAACCTGAGTTTATAATAATTCCATATTAAGATTGCACCCAAAATGAATTACAAAATTTGAAAGATGAATTGTAAGAGAGAAATTACCTCAAGTCTTACTATAAATTATTTGGTTTAAGGGAAGCCCTAGTTATTTTTCTCTTTGGCAATGTTTCTTATTGGTTGACAATCAAAGTGAATATAATTATAGAGATCCTAGGAAATGAGGAAGCTATGAGAATGGTCTGCATTCAATAATTAATTTGAAAATAAGAAAAAAGATAATTAGAATGATTTAGAATTCTATTAATAATTTTATTGCCAGTAAAAAGTCACGTATTTGTAGTAAGCTTCTCATACATAAATTTCTATGCAAACAGATCACAAGACATACATTATGAGAGAGCTATTCTTTTGTGACAAAAGGTACAGTTCTCTTGTCCTCTAAGAAAATAATCACTAACACCACATTTATTTAAAAAGTAAAGCATTTTCTGACTCTTAATTCTCTTAGTCAAAAAACTGAATCTGCTTTAATACAAAGACATATACATGTGCACATCCAACACACCCTTTTTCACTGTGAGGAATTTTCACTAAAGATGCTTCATAAAACATATGTTTTCAAGAATATACTTCAGTAATGTGTCATATAGAAAAACAAGATCAGAGAAACTTTTCTTCCTGAGAACTTATTAAATGAATGATGTAATTTGAACTCATGGAAACAGACAGTAGAATGACAGTTATCAGGTATTGAGGGAAAGAGGACAGGGAGCTATTGCTCAACGGATACAAAATTTCCATTTGATAAAAGGAATAAATTCAAGAGATCTATTGTTTAACATAGTGTATATAGTTAATAACAAACAATGTGCTGCATTGCTGAAAACTGCTTAAAAAGTAGATTTTAAGTATTATCACCACAAAAAATAACTATATGAAGTAATGCATCTGTTAATTAGTTCAGTGTAGTCATTCCACAATGTAAACATATTTCAAAACATCATGTTGTACACAATAAATATATATAGTTTTTATTTGCCGTTTAAAAATATTTTTTAAAAAAGAGAGAGGAGGCTGGGTGCGGTGGCTCATGCCTGTAATCCCAGCACTTTGGGGGCTGAGGTGGGTGGATTACCTGAGGTCAGAAGTTCAAGACCAGCCTGGCCAACATGGTGAAACCCCCATCTCTACGGAAAAAAAAAAAATAGTTGTGCATGGTGGCAGCTGGCTGTAGTCCCAGCTACTCGGGAGACTGAGGCAGGAGAAATCACTTGAACCCAGGAGGCAGAGGTTGCAGTGAACCGAGACCATACCACTGCACTCCAGCCTGGGCCACAGCACAAGACTCTTCAAAAAAAAAAAAAAGAGAGACAGAAGAAAGGACAGAAATCATATTGTCATAGCAAGGACCTCTGTGAACAAAGAAAAGAAATGGTTATCTTCAGAAATCAGGTTACTTTCTTCATTGGAAATTTATCAGAGCTCCCAGGAACAACAGAATGTGAGGGGAAAGGAAGTGGGGCAAGATCTCTGTCACCTAGGCTGGAGTCCAGAACAACTGCAATCAAAGAATCCCAGTTTGCGCCCTCAGAAACAATAAGGCAAGAGAGAAGTTTCGGTGGAATATATCGGAAAGAGATCTCCTACACATTTATATGTTCCTATGAACCTGCAACATTACCTAGTAATAACAATGAGGTAACCCATAGAATTTATTAAAAATATATCCAACGTAAACTTGATAGAAGCACAAACACAAGGTTGATATTGAGAAGGCTGAGACGGGATAAACTAGAAGTACATACAATAGCAAAAAATGTGGAGCAGAGAGTGTAGGACACACACACACACACACACAGACACACATGCACACACACA
>CAUYQU010025247.1:0-12552 GCA_963574635.1 Cheracebus regulus
TTCCAATTCTATTAATATGTTGATCTTATGTAAAAAAAAAAATCCCATTTGAAAGAGATACAGAAGCCGGCTGGGCGCGGTGGCCGCACCTGTATTCCTAGCCCTTTAGGAGGCTGAGGTGGGCAGATCATAAGGTTAGGATATCGAGACCATCCTGCCCAATATGGTGAAACCCCCATCTCTATTAAAAATACAAAAATACAAAAATCGGCAGGGTGTGGTGGCACACGTCAGTAATCTCAGCTACTTGGGAGGCTGAGGCAGGAGAATAGCTTGAACCAGGAAGTCGGAGGTTGCAGTGAGCCGATTTGGTGCTACTGCACTCCAGCACTCTGGCCTGGTGACAGAGCAAGACTTTGTCTCAAAACAACCCACAAAAAAACAAAAAACAAATCCTTCTTTTCTTGCCAGTTTTGGGTATGTCTTTATCAGCAGCATGAAAACAAACTAATACAGTTATCATCACTTACGAATCCCATGTATTAAGTGCACATGTTGATGTATCTTAGACCCTCCAGGGCTTGGAGAGCATGAGTAAAAATTGGACCTGGATAAAGTAAGATCGAGTATTTTAGAGGCCTTTGGGAGGCAATGGAGTACATGGAGATGCTGGCAGATCATTCACCTCAACACTAGACTTGGCCCTAAACCAGACCCATATGTGTGTGTGATGGCAATGAAACAGGAGACTCTTGGGCTGTGCAGGAATTCCTATGTTGGCTGAGGCAGACACCTGGCAGTGAGCGTGGGACCTGTCAAGGCAGATTGTCCGGCTCAGGTTCAGCTGGAGCTGAGCTCTGTTGTCCGTGCTGTGACCCCAGGGCAGAGGAATATCTCCAAGACGTGGAATTTTTAGTGTGTTTCCCATGGTTTCTCCTGGCCACATCCATGCAAATTAGACCTTTATCAACTGCGGGGGACATGATTCAGTCAGCCACTGGGAAGGAACTAGAGAAAGCCTATTCCCAGGGGCCAGGAGTCTTCAGACCTGCCTTTGTGAGGACAACTTGGAGGACCCATCCAGCAAGTGTAACTGATTTGGCTGGGTTGACTTTCCGTTGTAAAAGAACAAGAAAAAGTCCTTGGGGGTGTCAGTGAAGATGGAGATCAGGGCTTGTGAGAATAGCTCAGTGACAGTGGGCAAGAACGTGAGCAGAAGGTTCGGGGTTGTGACAAAATCTGCAAACTGAGTTAAGATTATTGGCAGAAACTCAGATCAGAGAGAAGTTACTGATACCAAGAGCCTTGCTGGGGGTAGTTCAAGGACATAAAACTAGGAAATGCAATGCAGGAAGTCAAGACCGGGTTCAACTGGTCACAGGCTGGTGTCCTCCCATCACATGATGCTCCTTCTGAACTCTAGATTGACACATTTGAATGGAGCAGAGGGCAGGTGAAAATGGGATACAGAGAGAGACAAGTAAGGGTTCAGCTGTGGACAATTGTGCTTCCAGATAAGGAATTTAAGGAGCTTCTAGGGTTTTATGGGTCAAGGGATAATTTGTACTATGGTGTGACAGGGAGAGGGATCTGCAAAAAAGTGAAGGATGAATTCATGCAGGGAAAGATTCAACATGGAGATTATTAGCAGAATCAAAGCCTTTAAAGAGAAAAGTAACTGCATGCTCTCAAACTAATTGCACCATTGACGATAAGGCAAGAAAATATATTGTTACTTATTTTTTAAAATACAAAGTTGTAGAAAGACTCAATGACACTTGAAAAAAAGTGAAGCTGGCAGTGCTTGCTTTTTCCTCTCCTTAAAGCCAAAGTCATTTCAAAATCCTGAGGAAGAGTGGCCTTGGAGATTTTACTTTGAATCTCTTTACCCAAATCTAAAGTAGCAGAACAAAAATTTTTGACTTCATAGAAAGCAATCTTCAGCTAATAGTTTCTCTCATTTTTTTTAGATGTCTTTGATATAAGAGCAGATACTACTGATTTTATGTGACTGGCTGAAATAATAAATAATTTCTCAAGGTCCTCTAATTGAAATAGGACTGAATTTCTTCCTCTGTGAATATATCAGAAAATGAATTTCCCCTAAAAGATCTAGTTAATTATTGATAACATTGAACAGAGTATAAGTTATTGAAGAGCAATTCTGATTTATCCAAGATACACCTAGTAATTCCTTTAAAAATTGGCTAGAATCTGGACATACTAAACATTCAAGATTCACAGTACTGTGTACCTGGCCTTGTGGTATTCCTTGAACTAAGTTAATCAAATTTTTCTGGTGTCAAACAATATGAATTTTATAAGTTTATTTGAAAATAACCATTTTTATTAAAAGATAGTTTAATACTAAATGTAGTGGAAAAATACTTAGATTTGTTATTAGAAAGCTCCGAGACTGGTTCTATCCTTCTATGAAGATACACACCCTCTAAAATCAGTATTTTAATTAAATGACAAAGTTGGAAGACTGCTAAAGGGAACAAAATTTCTACTCATTCTTTTGTCTGTTTTGGTTATCATTGCTTTTTGTGGGGTCTGAAGTTTTCCCATAAATCATGTAGTTCCACAAAGCACATAGTTTCCAGTGGGTACTTTCAAATATGCTACCTAAGTCTCCTGACCATAGAGTTGGATCAGGACCCATTTGGACCAGACAGGTTTTCTTGTACCCCAACCATAGGGATTGACTCAGATTGGGCCCGCTGAGCCAATCTCAATCTTTTCTGGAATTTCTCTAATTTACTAGTGAAAAAAAAAATATCCACCCTCCAAGTTTACACCTATACTTTCAGCTCTCTGTGACTATGGCTTTAGCTGAATGTGTACAACTGACCTAAGAAAATGAAGCAAAAGGCAGACACAAGCAGAAACAAGACACAACACGAGGTGTGCAGTGCCCCGGGGTCAGCTAGAACTGGCCCTGTTCTGTTGGTAGTCTGGCTGTGCAAGTCAGTATATTCTGATTTTTGTTCCCAGAGCAGGGCTTCTCCTCCTTATCAGACAAGATCTTCTCCCACTGCACACCATTCATAAATGCCCAAAGGAACACAGAGGCTTTGCTTGGCCATGACTCCCTCTGGGTTGAGGCTCTGACAGTGAGACAGAGTTCCTCACCCTCACAGGACTTTCCTTAGCAATTATGGACTTATCACTTCTGAAGATTTTAAGACAGGATTACAAAATACCCTTACAAAATAGGTTGATTTTGTATGAAGTGTTTTCAAAAATTAAATTTAGATCTTGAATTTTCTAGACAACCCCCCAGAAGTAAGGGAGCACTTTAAGCTGACGTCTGTGTCCTTTGGATTTGTCCCCATTATTATTATTATTATTAGTTTAAACACTTACTTGCTTGCATCACTCAATGTCCCAGACTCACCTTGAATTCTCCCTTCCTAGGCACTAGAATCAGCTGTTTCCTCCAAGGAGCCTAGTTTCATTCAGTTGAAAATGATATTTAGAAACCAAGGTCTGGATGTCAGGTGTGCTCATTGACACTGGGTGGTCATTGTGCCTACTCCCTTGTGGGCACCTCATCACCACACCTGAGCTTTGACATACGCCCTCTCCCTCACCTCACCTGGCTTTGGCATTCCATTCCAGGCCTCTACCTTCCACTCGGCTGCTCTTTGCTTTTTGAAGGTCTCTGACACCCAGCCCTGGGCCACTGCCAACACCAATTTCTGATGGCCCTGGCTCACACTGGGCTGCACAGACACCCTTGTCATCCTGCTTGGCTCTGTGGGCTCTGGCAGCCCATGCTGGACCAACTGTACCTGGTGGTGGTTTGCAAATTCCACTAGCTTTGGAGAGAGGGGACTCAGTGATAGTTGCACAGTTCTCAATAGAGGGCATGCACATATTATGAGTGTCTTGTATCATTCAGATAATGAGGGCCACATGCAAATTAATAACCAACAAATTACATGTTTAGAAATGGCTTTCCAGCTCTCATGAATAATTGGATGGTTACTCAATTTATAAGTATTAGAATATCCAGATCTGTTCAAGTAACCAAAGAGAACTTTTTCCATGAGATAAAAAGGGTGCTCGTGTAAGTTAAATTTGTTTGGCCTATAAGGAAGTGTATGGTGTTTAAACTTCAAAGTGTGCAGAAAAATATTGACAGGTCAACTTTACCATGGAGAATTATCAGTATAAAATCACTTATTTCATTTGAAGATGGCAGATAGATAAGATTATGAAGTTCTGAAAATGCCTTTTCTTCTTCCACTGTTATTCTTTTCCTTTTAATAATTTTACTTTCTCATTTTAAAAATAAGTGTTTTAAATAAAATTTTAAAAATTATTAGTACAATTTAGGAAAACAATTTCCACGAGGAAATTGGAAAGTTTCTTATTTATATTTTGGTGGCAAATTTTAAGTGTCCTAGAATTTTCTGTGACTTGATTTATCTATCTAATGTCCCATAAATATCATCAATGAGCCAATTAATGAAGATTCCTTAAAGAGCATATTTTCATACTGTCTTTGGCATCTGGTATGGCATGCATGGTACATTGTTTTCTAAGGAATGAAACAAGTAGAATTCCTAGTCTTGTTCAATAAGACAATTTCTCCCTAGGGTGTTTCTTTGATCCCAAGACAGATGGCAAAATCTATCCTGAGTTGGGGATTAACAGTTTTCAGAACTTCCATATCTGTTGGTTTATATGATCAGGAGCCATTGTAGAATTTTTTCTCTTTCCTTCAGAGTCAAATGCTGCTTTGAGTGCTCATTAAACTGAAAAAGTCAATCAATTGTTGAGAGCGAAAATAACACTCTGCTGGATTATAGTAGCAAGCGTGGCTTTTAAAATAGTGTTTTGTTTGTGTGAAGACATAAAGGCCTTGTAAATGGTGGATTTGTTTTGAAATGAAGAGCAAAGTTCGGTTCAAAAGCTAACAACCATATTTCTGAGAAGAAACCCTAAGGGCGTTCAAGGAAAAGCATTAAAATGATGCCGCCTCTGTAAGTTAGAAAACAGGCTGCCCTAACCTGCCTAAAGGAAGGTAGACAAGAGTCAGGTGCTTAAACAACTATTTCATTACAGATATTAATGACAAGATACCTTATTTTTTAGAACGAAATATTTAAACAATATTTGAAAGTCATTTAGAATAGGTCCAGGTAAAATGGCTGGAAATGACTGAAAGGAAAGCCGTTTCTCCCTGGCTTTCCTATGTGGATTTCTAGCAGGGAAGTAGCTTGGGAATCCTGTAGCCCTGGCTGGGTGGGCAAGGTGTCCCTCCCTGCTGTATTGCACACTCTGATTCTGTGATATTGAACAAATTGAAATATTTATTGTAATAAAGAATTAATAACAGGAATCGTTAATAATATTAAATAATTTTTATTTTTTAAATAATAATACATAGTATTTGTTATTCAGTAATAAATATTGATGGGCTAGAAATTTTTGTAATCTACTTTAAAAAAATCTCACATAATAAAATAATCTTAAAGGCTTGTGGGAGAGAGTACTTGTCATGAACTCTGACTTCTGGCTCTCAACAGCTGCTCCTCCTAGGCAGCTGTAGCCTGAGTGCTCCAGGAGGCCCAGGACCACCTCCACTGAGGGCCTGCATGCCAGGGACTGGTTGTGGTTGCTGGGCTGGTGCCCAATTAGAATTACATTATGATTGTGCTGATTGATTTTTTTTTTCCTTTACTCTATTTTTTCCTATTATAGTGTGCTGACAAGTAGGATAAAAAACTGGGGAACGCAAAAGACTGAATAGGGTGCACAGCAGGTGTGGCCCTGGCCAGGTCCTGTGCGTGGGAGAGGCCACAGGATAGGCTGTGCAGAGGACACCCCAGGGAGAGAAACCTGTTTCTCTCTTCTCAGAGGCCAGGCATGCTCTGCCCTCAGCAGCCTTCCTTCTTTCCTTCCTTGCCCCCTCACTTGCCTTTTACCATCCAAAAATGAATTGCTATCTTTTTATTATGCAAGTGCCTGAATTTATAAGAATTAAAACTGTTCCTTGAGGTCACATGTGTCTTGGCATGACCTCCCTTGCTAATTCTGCATACAACCTTACATTGGTGGAATTACTGCAACTTTTAACCATGGAAACCATGTTCCTAAACAATAATGGAGTATTGGTTTTCAATTGGAAAAATAAACTCTCCCTTAATAGCAGAAGAAAAGAAAACCATGTGCTTAAAACAATTTCTACATCTAAGTTGGATTTGGGGTCTCTGGAAATCATCACCAGAATGCTTTTTAGAAATTTTAATATAATTTAAAAATAATACCAATCACATTTATTGGATAAATACATCAGAAAATACACAAAATGATTTATATGTGTGTTTTCATTTAATTTTTTGTACCAACTTATCATGTAAACACTATTATTATTATTCTTACTTTCCATTGGTGAAGAAACTGAGGCTATGAGAGGCTGTGTCTTGTTCAGAGCTTTGTAAGTGATGAACTGGGTACACCGCAGGCTTGCTGCCTTCAGATCCGGGCTCTTCAAATCCATCTGGAGCCCACCAATGGTTGCCACAGCTAATTACTTGGATTGAATCACACATCTCCAGGGCTGGCATGAGCCCTTGGGCCAGTCCTCTTGCCTGGCTTGGCTTTTTAAGCAGGGCTGTGCCTCTGGCCAGCGCACATACCTTCAGGAGGGTCAGGTGGGTTCAGCCATGCAGGCTGGGGTGCTCCATGTGTGTGTAGGAGGCATTTATGGCCAGGCTGGAGCTGGAGCCCACTCGCCCCACACTGCCACGCTCCAGCCTATGACTCCAGCTCCATATTCTGAGAAGGAAAACCTCCCGACTGATGTCAGCTGGGGACTGACCTAACATGAACAGCCAGGCCACGGTGTTCTCTTGTTGAGCATAAATGATTTCCCAGAACACCAGCATCAGACAGTGTCACTTGCTGGCCATGAAAAAGTAAGTAAAAAATAAGATGGCTACATAATTATATCTGGATAAAAATAAAAACACTGCAAATCACAAACTGGATCAAACATCTTCCTCACCCAGCTACATGACTGACTGTAGGCCTGCTGTTTCTCCCTCCTCTGGATAAAAGTTAGTTAGGTACCCACTTGTAAAATTAACTTCACTTTTTGGCAGTACCCAGTCCAGAGCAACACCATACTTCCTTGAACTCTCCTCCAGATCACCAAACACAGCCCAAACCCTATGCCAAGTACATGCCAACACTCTCTTCCTGAGATGCCCATGGTTCCCCTGGTGTGCAGCCAGCCTGGGTGCCACAAGTACTGATCACCCAACCATGGGGACAGGTTTGCTCTTGGTGACTTTTGGCTGGTGGGCATAGACAATTTCAGCCTGGCTTCCCCGATCTTTATGGAGCTGTGAGCTGATCATGCTAGTCCCTCACCAGCCCGAAGAAAGGTTGCTTCCTCCCATGTTCTTAGCCAATTGGTTGTATCTTCAGCCGGCCTGGATCTCAGTTTGTCAGAGCCTGCAGTTATTTGTAGCTGTTACCTCAATAGAGTGTAAGCATGTGTGTGCATGCGTGTATGTGCATTTTAAATACAGAGGAGTTGATGATCGACAGAGTACTATGCATTGCAGGTAGCTTATGTCACATGTGGATAATGGATAACTGTCCTATCTGATTAAATGACTTGGGAAACTAATAAAATATTTGGACCATTGTGTTATTTAATAGATACTAATGGTATGGTTTTACTTACAGAATTAAGACTTGCTAAAAATCTGCCTTGACTATCACGGATTGAAGGTAAGATTTTGTTAGAATGGAAGATGAGAAGAGAATTCACACTGAGCTTGGCTCATTAACATGATCACCTGCAAAATACAAAGGGAGGAGTGAATAACACTGAAAGGAGGCTTTACTGTTCTTCACTCAAAGCCTTTGCTTTTCTTTGTCTTTCTTCATAACCCTAGTAGTTCTGATAGCCCTCTTTGGACCCCAATATCCCATTGATTTTTGTTTTTATCTTAACTTGACTCTAGATCAGGAAGTAAAGGTGACCTCTCTAGATGTCAGAGAGGTTGGGGTATCTGCAGAAATAAATGAAAAACTTCAGCATCTAACAGGAAAATCCTTCTCCACAGCCGTGTGCTGTCAGCCTGGCCCACTTCTCCAGATGGCTTGGTCTTGCCCTGCATGGGCCCTCGAGCAGGACTCACCTCCTTCTTCCTGACTCTGTGCCTTTGTTCACCCTATGTCCCTCCTCTTCATCTCAGGCTGTAAGACCAAGCCTGCCTTCCCAAACTCCTCTTCCATGAGGTCCTGGTTTCTTGCTGGTGAGAAATCAGAAAAACATTGTTCTAGGTGTGCCTAGTGTGACCACACTGACCTTCCTCATTGTCTTATCTTATTTTTTAGTAGTTACTTAGTTTTTAGTAGTAACTCATATTTTAGTAGGTGATCACATTCTGAAATATTGTGAAGTAACTTATTTAACTATGCAAAATCATTTTTCAAATTGTGCAGAAAAGGTAGAGTGGCAGGAAAAATAATCCCTCCCCACAAAGATGTCCCCATATAAATCCCCTAAACCTGGGAATGTGCTACCTCATGGGGCAAAAGGGATTGTGCAGCTGTGATTAAAAATCTTGATGAGGGGAGAAGGCCTTGGATAATCTGTGGATACAAAGTGACCACAAGGGCCCTCTGAAGGCAGAGGGCTCAGAGTCAGGGAAGGAGCTGTGAGCATAAAAGCAGAGGACAGAAGGGTGTGATTACTGGAAGGGGCCATGAGCCACAGAACAGAGGCGTCTTTGAGAAGCCAGAGAAAGCAACGAACAGATTCCCTCCAGAGCCTCCAGAAGGAACGCAGCCCTGCTGAACCTGATGTTAGCACAGTGAGGCCCATGCTGGGCTTTCTGACCTTATCCAGTCCACCATTGATGGGCACCTTGGCTAACTCTATATCTTTGCTATTGTGAATAGTGCTGCAATGAACACACCAGTGTATGCGTCTTTTTGGTGTAATAATTTATTTTCCTTTGGGCATATACACAGTAATGGGATTGCTGGGTCTAATGGTAGTTCTGTTTTAAGTACTTTTAAAAATCTCCACACTGATTTCCACAGTAGCTAAAGTAGTTTACATTCCCACCAGCAGTGTACGAGCATTCCCTTTCTCTGCAACCTTGCCAGCATCTGTTACTTTTTGACTTTTGAATAATAGCCATTCTGACTGGTGAGACGGTACCTCATTGTGGGTTTGATTTGGATTTCTCTAATGATTACTGATGGCGAGCAGTTTTTCATGTTTGTTGACTGCTTTTATGTATTTTAAGAAATGTCCATTCATGTCCTTCACCCACTTATTTTTCTTATTTTTTTGTTTTTTGAGATAGGGTCTCACTCTGTCACCCACACTGGAGTGCAGTGGCATGATCACAGCTCATTACAGTCTTGACATCCAAGGCTCAAGAAATACTCCTGCCACAGCCTCCCAAGTAGTGTAGACTACAGGCATACACCACCATGCCTGGTGAATTTTTAAAAATTGTAGAGAATCTCAGGACTTCTGCCAAGATGGCCAAATAGGAACAGCTCCAGTCCACAGTTCCTAGCAAGAGCGAGCCAGAAGGCAAGTGATCTCTGCATTTCCAACTGAGGTATCAAGTTCATGTCACTGGGACTGGTTAGACAGTGGGTGCAGCCCAAGGAGGGAAAGCCAAAGCAGCGGGGGGCATCACCTCACCTGGGAAGTGCAAGGGGTCGGAGAATTCCCTTTCCTAGCCAAGGGAAGCCATTAGGGACTTTTCCAGACACTTCAGCACTCTGGCTCCAATACTGCGCTTTTCTTATGGTCTTCACAACCTGGAGACCAGGATATTCCCTCTGATGCCTAAAACACCAGTGCCCTGGGTTTCCAGCACAAAACTGGGCAGCAGTTTTGGCTGAAGCAGTTTTTTTTTTTTCTCATATCCCAGTGTTGCCTGGAAAGCCAGCAAGACAGAATCACTCATTTCCTTGAAATAAAGGGTGCTGAAGCCAGGGAGCCACATGATTTGGCTTGATGGGTCCCACCCCAATGAAGACCAGCAAGCTAAGATCCACTGGCTTGAAATTCTTACAGACAGCATAGCAGCCTGAGCTCAACCTGGGGTGTTTGAGCTCGGTGGGGGGAGGGGCATCCACCATTACTGAGGCTCCAGTAGGCAGTTTTAACCTCACCTGTGTAAACAAAGTCGCTGGGAAGTTTATACAGCAAGTGGGTGGAGCCCATGGCAGCTCAGCAAGGACTCTGCAGGCAGACTGTGACTACCTTCTTGTTGGGCAGGGCATCTCTGAAAAAAGGCAGCATCCTGTCAGGGACTTATAAATAAAGCCCCCCCTTCCTGGGACAGAACACCTGGTAAAAGGGGCCGTTGAGGGTTCCGCTTAAGCAGACTCAAACGTCTCTACCCAGCAGCTCTGAAGTGAGCGCTGGATCTCCCAGCACAGCACATGAGCTCTGATAAGGGACAGACTGCCTCCTCAAGTGGATCCCTGACCCCCATTTATCCTAAGAGACACCTTATACAGGAAAGCTCTGGCCAAAATCTGGTGGATACTCTTCTGGGACAGAGGTACCAGAGAAAGGAACAGGCAGCAATCTTTGCTGTTCTGCAGCCCCCACGGGTGATTCCCAGGCAAGCAGGGTCTGGAGTGGACTCTTAAAGATCTGCAGCAGAGGGACCTGACTGTTAGAAGGAAAACTAAAAAAAACAGAAAGAAATAGCTTCAACATCAACAGGACCTACCACTCAGAAATCCTATCCAAAAGTCACCAGCTTCCAAGACCAAAAGTAGACGAATCCATGAAGATAGGAAGAAACCAGTGCAAAAAAGCTGAAATCGCCAAAATCCAGAACAGCTACTTTCCTCTAAGGGATCACAACTCCTCACCAGCAAGGTAACAAAACGGGATGGAGAATGAATTTGATTAATTGACAGAGGCAGGCTTCAGAAGGTGGGTAATAACAAATTTCTCCAAGCTAAAGGAGCGTGTTCTAACACAATGCAAGGAAACTAAGAACACTGAAAAGAGGTTAGACGAAATGCTAACTAGAATAACCAGCATAGAGAAGAACATAAACAACTTGATTCAGCTGAAAAATACAGCACGAGAACTTTATGAAGCATACACAAATTTCAATAGTCAAATCGATCAAGCAGAAGAAAGGATATCAGAGATTGAAGATCAACGCAATGAAATAAAGTGAGAATGCAAGATTAGAGAAAAAAGAGTGAAAAGAAATGAACAAAGCCTCCAGGAAATATGAGATTATGTGAAAAGACCAAGTCTACATTTGATCACTGTACCTGAAGGTGACAAGGAGAATGAATCCAAGCTGGAAAACACTCTTCAGGATATTATCCCGGAGAACTTCCCCAACCTAGCAAGGAAGGCCAAAATTCAAGTCCAGGAAATACAGAGAACACCACAAAGATATTCCTCAAGAAGAGCAACCCCAAGACACATAGTTGTCAGATTCACCAGGGTTGAAATGAAGGAAAAAATGCTAAGGGTAACCAGAGAGAAAGGTCTGGTTACCCACAAAAGGAAGCCCATCAGACTCATAGTGGATCTCTCGGCAGAAACTCCACAAGCCAGAAGAGAGTGGGGGCCAATATTCAACATCCTTAGAGAACTTTAAACCTAGAATTTTGTATCCAGCCAAACTAAGATTCATAAGTGAAGGAGAAATAAAATCCTTTATGGACAAGCAATTGCTGAGAGATTTTGTCAGCACCAGGCCTGCCTTACAAGAGCTCCTGAAAGAAGCACTAAACATGGAAAGGAACAACCAGTACCAGCCACTCCAAATGGTTCAGATTTGAACCAAATGGTGAACAGCATTGACATGAAGAAAGTGCGTCAACTAATGGGGAAAACAACCAGCTCGCATCAAAATGGCAGGATCAAACTCACACATAACAGTATTAACCTTAAATGTAAATGGGCTAAATGCCCCAAAAGACACAGACTGGCAAATTGGATAAAAAGTCAAAACCCATTGGTGTGCTGTATCCAGGAAACACATCTCATATGCAAGGATACACATAGGCTCAGAATAAAGGGATTGAGGAAGGTTTACCAAGCAAATGGAGAGCAAAAAAAAGCAGGAGTTGCAATCCTAGTCTCTGATAAAATAGACTTTAAACCAACTAAGATCAAAAGAGACAAAGACATAGATGCAAAAATCTTCAATAAAATATTGGCAAACCGATTGCAACAGCACATCAAAAAGCTTATCCGTCATAATCAAGTAGGCTTCATCCAGGGGATGCAAGGCTGGTTCAACATAGGCACATCTATAAATGTAATCAACCACATAAACAGAACCAAAGACAAAAACGACATGATTATCTCAATAGATGCAGAGAAGGCATTTGACAAAATTCAACGGCCCTTTATGCTAAAAACTCTCAATAAACTAGGTATCAATGAAACATATCTCAAGATAATAAAAGCTATTTATGAGAAATCCACAGCCAATATCATACTGAATGGGCAAAAACTGGAAGCATTCCCTTTGAAATCTGGCACTAGACAAGGATGCCCTCTCTCACCACTCCTATTCAATATAGTATTGGAAGTTCTAGCCAGAGCAATCAGGCAAGAAAAAG
>CAUYQU010025248.1:0-20954 GCA_963574635.1 Cheracebus regulus
AGGAGGCTAAGTGAAATTCTATATACACTTCATGCTTTTTACAGGCAGTTGTGGTTCTTCTGTCCAGCTCACCACCACTGCACTACCCTGTGTGCAAGTCCCCTCAATACACCATATATATACATACATATATATATATATATATACATACATACATATATATACACATATATATACATACATACATACATATATATATATATATGTATATATATCTGACAGGCAGACTTGATTCATAGTACTCTGACTGTTATCTTGTAAGTACATGGGAAAAGATCACACCATCCTACAGATACTGGCCCTAGCCTTACTGAGTTGCTGAGCAAATTTTGGCAGCTACCTTTCTCCATATTTCTTGTCATTTGAAAAAAATATATTTTAAAAGACGTTATTAGTTAGGTGACGAGAACATTCCTAATTGATTCAGTAGGAGAAGGGGAACTGGAGAGTTAAGTTACATCTTTGTAAGTTAACTGTTTAAAGAAGGCTGTGTAAAGCAAAAGGGAAATAACTCATGTTTAAAATTTGCTTACAAATCAAGAGCAGTGCCTGGCACATAGTAAGTGCTCAATAAATATTCTTCAAATAAATGTAGATGAATATGTCAATTTTGCAGAACCGCTGTAGATATAATTTGACAAATAGCAATCCCTCTAAAATCCCAGCTAGTTCTACTTCACAATTTTGATTCAGGGCTATCAGTGGTTGTGTTTATCATAGAGCGCTGACCTCATTTGGACATAATTACATACACAAGGAGAATCTTAGGGTTACTGCTCTGTAGCCAAGTTCACTTAGTCTTTCTAAGATACATTTAGAACCTCAGGAGGTGCCAATAAAACTCAGCTCCAATCGCTCAAATAACTGATCTTGTAGAAGTATTTGTCCTGAATAATGGAAAAGCTTCTTTGAAAGCAATCACACCATTGTGGAGGAATCCCTGACCAAGCCATCCCTGGCATAGCTTGGAAATGCACATGGAAGATAAATGTTCTAATATTTCTGTTTCCATGGAAGATAAGTAGAGTTTTAACAGATATTTTCCTTTTTTCTTTCTAAGATAGGATCTTGCTCTGTTGCCCAGGCTGGAGTGGAGTGGCACACTTACGGCTCACTGCAGCCTCGGCCTCCCAGGCTCAAGCAATCCTTCCACCTCAGCCTCCCTAGCAGCAGCTAATATGACAGGTTTGCACCACCACATCCAGCTAATTTTACATTTTTTTTTTCATTTTAAGCCATTAGGTTTTAAAGGTAGTTTTGTTATGTGACATAGATAATTGGCAAACTATCACTTTATAGTACTTACAATCTGCAAAATATAGTATCTTCTGAGTCAGATATCAGCAAACATTTTCTGTAAAGGGGCTGATAGTAAAAACTTCAGGTTTTGAGGGCCATATGGTCTACGTCATATCAGCTCAACATGGTCCTTGCAGTGCAAAAGCAGCCATAAACAGTAGGTAGATAAATTGCGAATAGTTTTGTTGTGTTCCGATAAAACTATTTATAAAAATAGGCAGATGAATGGATTTGGTTTACAGGCAAAGTTTTCTGAATCCTGTTCTAAGTTGACAATCTAGAAGAATGTATATAATTCTCATCTCATGGTATACATTCAATCATTAATAATTTGCCTCTTTGTTGTCTTCAGAAAATTCCGGATGGGAAGAAATCTTGCAGGCTTTGTTATAAAGAATATCAAGCTGGCACAGTGGCTCACACCTGTAAAACCAACACTTTGGGAGGCCAAGGCAGGAGGATAGCTGGAGGCCAGGAATTTGAGACCAGCCTGGGCAACACAGTGAGATCCCACTTCTCTTTCCTGTGATTCTTTCCTCAGGATAGGCCTTCCGCATGCACAGTGCTCTTCTTACCCTGGGGAACTGAGCACACGCAGTGTGTTTAGGAAGTTTTACCCATGCCCATCTCAGACTTTCTTTTTTTTTTTTTTCCAGTGAAGTGTACCTGGAAGATCATACTTCGCCATTTTTGTCTCTTAATAATTTTGCTTTTTTTGTAGAGATCAAGTTTCTCCATGTTGCCCAGGCTGGTCTTAAGCTCCTAGGCTCAAGCAATCCACCTGCCTTGGCCTCCCAAATTGCTGGGCTCACAGGTGTGAGTCACTATGTCCAGCCCAGACATTTTCTTTTTTGCCAATATTTTGCACATGAGCTATAACAAATCATATATAATAATAAAAGAATGGAATATGCACTTTTAAATGATTGCTTGATTTTAATTTTGTGGGGAGGAGGGTGCTACAATTAAGGTAATAGAAATGTCTTTTCATTCCTTTCCCTCTATGTCTTCTCCCCTCAAAAAATTTCCTAAGATTTTGATGGAAATTCTTATAGAAATTGTACAATCCTATGGAGTGTTTATTTTTCCTCTTAATAATCACAAATACCAACCAAATATTAGAGACTGCAAACATCAAAATGGCAGAAAAATTCTTTTGGTTCATAGATTTGCACACTTTGTCCTTGGCTTCCCTCAAAGTGTGAGCTTATGGGAGAGACTAGATGTGATAAGACTTAAGGGGAGAAAAAGGTCTTGGTTCCTGGCAGAAATATAGCCGCAGGGAGCCATAAATGTAATAAAAAAGCTTTCTCAACTGCAGAAAAGAATTCCAGCATTTTTATCCAGATGGGCAACCCTCTGGGTGGGCTGATTTTGCTAGTCAATCAGACCCAAAGTATATGTCTAGAGATTACAAAGGAAATAAATACATTTGTGGGTCAGAAATGTCTCACCTGGTCCGTACTGCTTTCTTTCTCACTCATTTTCATTAGTTTTGGGTATGTGTATATCTAAACCTCCCTGCTTTTCTCTCAGATCAGTAACACATTTGCCATTAACTTTGATACAGTATTACTTTAGGAATCCAGATTACAGTTATTCAGAATTTTAAGTTGAATTTATTTATACTCTATTCTTTAAAAAGACTGGAAGTGGTTTATTTAGAACACACATGATGTATTTGTGTTACACACTTTTGGAAAGTCACATCAATTCCACAAATAGTTCTTGGGCGTCTACTATGTTTAAAGTATCTTGGAGTTTATGAAGATGAATGAAATGTTCTTGATGATTGAATCTTGGTGCACTATCTTGTCCAGAAGCACTTGGTATTTACTAAAAGGATAACAACCTTACCTGCATATCAAAATCACCTGGGAGCTTGTTAAAAATAAACCTGCCCAGGCTCTGGCTCTCAGCTTAGGGAGATTCCGATAATAGACAGAACCCAAGGTGTATGTAGTCTTAGCAAAAAGCTTCCCAAGTGAATCCGATACACATCTAGGATTAAGAAACACTGCTTTAAACTAAGAAAGTACTAACAGCAGAAGTTCAGCCACAAGTCATCCAGATGTATACCCTTAATATTCACATGAGCCGTTGGCTAAAGTCTCTTATAAAGCTATTTCTATTCCCGAGGGTTCAGAATGAGTAGTTATTGTCTGAAACACACCCCAGAGGACAGAGTCAGGTCCAGTCTTTTCTGTAAGACACCTTGATCAAGACTGCTGTGAAGAAATAAGAGCACTGCAGTCAAAAATCATCCCAAAGTCTCCCAAAACACTCTATCATTAAATCCATCTCACATGAAATATGGGTGTGTAAATTTTCTCTTTCACTAGATTGGCAAGTATTCTAGCACAGGGGCAAGTCTCTTTTTGTCTCCCACCAAGGAACACAATAACCCATACATAATAGGTGTTTGACAGTTTTTTTTTTGTAAATTGAATTGAATCCTTATCCAGTTCCTAGGGTCTGGCTATATATATCCATAAACTATACATTTGTTTATAAAACATTTCAATCACACTAAAGAACATATATATGGAAGAAAGAACAATAAGCAAGCACCCATGGACCCACTCTCCCCCCGTTTATGAAACAAGACTTTGCCAATGCTTTTGAAATTCCTTATTGAACTGGATCTTTTAAAAACAGCAATGGTTTTCTGAATTTTAATCAGAAGGCATGCATCCATTCATTCATTGATTGGATTCCAAGTGTCAACATAGTATATACGATGTAGGTATTCTGCTGTTGGGGTGGGGGGGTCAAAAGTGCCATAAGCCATCTCCAGAGACCTACGGATCCCCTTGCTACAAATGGTCCCAACCCGGCCTGGCGCTCCAGAGCGGGCGTAGTTTCTGCGCGCGGATACTTTGGGTAGAAACTACGCGTCCCGGCAGTCCGCGGGGCAAGTGGGCGGAGCCCGGCCGGGGGCGGGGGCCGGGCGAGAGGGGGCATTGTGTAGCGGAGCGCGGAGCTGCATTTGTCTGTTCGAGGTGCTAGTCGGCCAGGCGTAGCAGTTGCTGGTCAGGACTGGAAGTGTCAGCGGCAGCAGGGGCCCGGCTGAAGGCCGAGTAGGAGGGACCACGCGCCGGGGGCCGCGATCTCTGGCAGGGGGCTGTGTACCAGCGGAGCACCATGCACATAGGCGCCCAGCGCCCCGACTACCCCTCCCTAGGAAAAGAGGCCGGGGCCGCGCTGGGGCGGCGGGGAGCATGAGGGAGGCCGGGGGGCGGCTCGGCTCGGAGCGCTGCTAGAGAGCGGTGCGCGCCGCACACCCGCCGGAGCGCGGCGGAGGGCGGGGAGCTGGGCAGGTCGCGCCTGCGGGCGGGAGCCGACCGCCGGGAGCTGTTCTGATTTCCGACGCGCACGCAAGGGGCCCGGAGCAGCCCCCGGCCCCGGCGCGCCGCCGACATGGGTAATGCGGGGAGCATGGATTCGCAGCAGACCGATTTCAGGGCGCACAACGTGCCTTTGAAGCTGCCGATGCCTGAGCCAGGTGAACTGGAGGAACGATTTGCCATCGTGCTGGTGAGTGCGCGGCAGCGGTCGGGCGCAGGGACCCGGGGCCCCCTGCCGGGCGGCGCAGCTGACCCCCGCCCCTCCCATTAGCCCCTTGCAGGGAGCGAGCCTCCTTTCCCGAGGGGGAGGCTCGCATCTTCCCCACTGTGGCGTCCCCCCACCCCGCACTTCTCTCCGCCCCTCTGGAAGCCCCCCGCGCTCTGCTTCTTGGGGTCCTGGGATGGGATGGGGATGGGGGCTCGAGGCGGGCTGCCCCGCCAGCCCCGAACCCATTGTCTGGCTGGAGAGGCACCTCAGCGCGTGTGGCCGGGAGGTGCGGCGTAGGCGTGAAGGGAAGGTGGCGTGGGCTGGGGAGGAGGGGGCGGCGAGCAGCTTAGGCTTTTCGTGTTTTTTAAAAAACAAAAATCCTCGAGCCCCTGCGGACCATCCCTCGGGCGGTTAGCTCGGGACTTGCTAGGTTCCCGGCAGATGGGGCGCATGTGGCCGGCCTCGGGCGCTGTGCCGGGCAGTGAGCGGAGGCGAACTTGGAGGGCGGACGTCGCGGCTTGGCCGAGGGGAGCTTCCCCGAAAGGGAACGGGGAGCCTCGCAGCTGTGCGGCGCCCCGGCCCTCGGCGAGGAGGAGGGGCGTCTGAAAACCAGGCAGGGGAGAACCTCAGCATGTTCCCTCTAGACTTAAATCTTAAACCACAAAAATGTGCAGTTTTGCGGGAACGTGTTTCGAGCTGTCCTGACTGCACGGGCGACCCTTCCCCTCCCCTTGCACACTCAGCCAGGACCCCCGCTCCCTCCTGCATTCAGCTTCTCTCAGCTTTCCACCTCCTCAAATCCACGACTCTGAAAACTCCCCTTTCTCCCTTTCCTGCTGGGACTGTGTCTGGGCCCCTCCCAGCCGGGGCTTGTGCTGAGCTGCAGAGGGTGTGGTGGCTTGCCCCAGCCAGGATCTGGACTGCAGTTGGTCCCCAGACTTCCAGTTTTAGCGCCCCAGCCTCTTCTAAGGGATGTTGGGAGGGACACGGGCGAGATTGGACGCATTCCTGCTCCTCACACTTGGACACTTCTCTTTTCCTAGTTGGTTGCCTCTAAACTCCACAAGACAAGGCAGCAAGGGAAACTCGTGATTTAGGCAGCCAACAATTGTGCCTGCCTGCGGGGGTTTTTTTGTTGCTGTTGTTTCTTGTTTTTGGCATGAAAACTACAACTTTGGCAAAAGACTCGAGTTCTAGATCAAAAATCGGTTTTCTGAGGTTTGATCACCGACAGGAGTTCAAATTGCCTGCCTTCAGGCCTTGAAAACGGATGGTTTGGTATGGGAAATGATGTTCTGGATGGCAGTGAGCCGTGTGCTCTTCGGGAGACCTGAACTCCCTCTTCCACCACCTGGAAACTCGGTGTGGCGGTCGGGGAGATAGATGAGGTTGCTTGTGCTGCTTTGCATTTCCTGTGATCTTCCGCAGCTGCTCCCACCGTTGTGCAAGATGGGACACTCAGGTGAAACGGCCTAGGCATAATTCTCAAGGCAGCCTGGGTGCATATTTGACCTGTTTTTCCAGAGACAAACGTTTTTCTTCAAAACCCTCTTCCTACTATACATATGGTTCTTACCTCCTGGCTCTGGCTTTTTTGTTTTTCCATCCATGCTTTGGTGCTGTGTGTGTGTGTGTGTGTGTGTGTGTGTGTGTGTGTGTGTGTCTGAATACTTGTGATGGAGGAGCCAGTGACACAGGGAAACCAGTGCAGCAGCCATAATAATAACAATAATGCAATTAAGTTCTGCTTGACTAGGATAGCATTTTTTTTTCTTGAGCTTTCAGTTACCCTGCTGATTAATAACACATGGTGTCAATTAATCTTTAGAAAAATAATGTCCCATCATTAACGCGGTGGATTTGTGTTCCTGTTAAGGCTAGCAGTTGCAAATATAATACTTAGACGCTTATGATTATACACCCCAAGCTTCTTGGGGCAGTGTTGTTGTGCCTACTTCCGCTCTACTGTGTGTCACAGAGTTACTGGGTGCATCTCCTTTTAAAATGGTTTACGATATTCTAAGCCTCCCAAACAAGACACAGAAACAATGCCAGGGTGACCTTTTTTTGGGTAGAGACAAAGTTTTTGGGACCACGTCAGCTCGGGAACCCTCTTCCTAGGGATGCACTTGGACCATTGATGTGTTCCTTCTCCCAAGTCAGCTCCACTTGCTCTTTGACAAACTGCGACAGGAGTTGAAAGGAAACCTTCCAGATCATCTCCGTATGCTGATAGAAATACACAGTGTTGGTGATTTCTGTTATTTGTTTTTTCTGGAGTTGTACGTGCAACACTCTCAACTTTGCTTTTCTTCATGAGTTGCTTAAGAAATCAGTTCTTAAGGACAAGTTTTAGGTGGCAGATTTTTAAGTATGTAGAGGACAATGGATTGTGTTGGCATTATTGATACCCGTTCAACATTCTTGTATAATAAAGATCATATGGGTGTTTTGGGAGGAAAACCAGATAGTAGTATTGTACAGAAAAGTGTCCAAGCACCTCATTTTAAGTATGGCTTACATCAATAATTAACAGACTGTTTCAAGCTAGGAAAACAAATTTTCCCAACCTCCAGTTCTAGAATATTTAAGGCCTCAGGGAGAAGTAAATAAAAATTAAAATGACAGGAGTCTATATTCTTTCTTGTTAGGAAAGCCTTAAGAGAGAACAAACCTACTCAATGAATCCCTCCCTCCCCATCAGTTTATATGGATTAAATTGTGTGAATATAAAAAATTAGTGGGTATGAATGGAAATGAGAGAATAAGAGACTAATGAATTAAGATCAGTAGAGGGGTAAACTTTGAAAAGTAATATTTTTAATAGAAAGAAATGAGTTACTGAACTTCCCATAAGTAATGAATAGCAAAAATTAGATCCCAGTTTTAGGAGTTTAATCTTCCTAAGGATAGGTGTCTTCAGTATCATTATATTAATGGTTATAAAAGTTACATTGAAGGGAAAAGGTTGCTGTCTTAGTGTATACATTTAACCATTTGCTTCCCTGTACTGACCTTTCAGGTAGAGCTAGAAGGTTAGATATGTATATATAAGCCTGTGTGTGTGTGTGTGTGTGTGTGTGTGTGTGTGTGTGTGTGTATGAGCAATGTTTCTGTTATACTCTAACATATAATTTATATGGAAGTGTTTCATAAATTATAAAGTCAGACATGTACTTCAATCTTTGTTCTTTTAGGATGTAAAGATGTATATATGTATATATATATATTTTTTTTTTCATTGAGCACTGGTGATCAAGATGTATATGTTTAATAGGTAACATTAGCCTGTGTTTTTTGGGGGTTCCTCACATTTATAATAGCCATGTGGCCTTCCATTGTATTTATTAACCATTGTCTAATTTTGGGGGTTGCATCAACCGTATTAGCCTGCTGCCTGTGGGCTACACAGGCCCAACACAAGTTAGTAAACTTTCTTAAAACATGAGATTTCTTTCACAATTTTTTTTTTTAAAGCTCATTAGCTTTCGTTGGTGTTAGTGTATTTTATGTGTGGCCCAAGACAATTCTTCTTCCAGTGTGGCCCGGGGAAGCCAAAAGATTGGACATCCCTGAGTTACATATACACACCACAAATACTCCCATGTCCTTTATTTGTAAAATTGATGATAAGAAGGTGGTTCTTGGTGGATGTGGCAAACAAGTGATGGTCTTTGTCCAAGAATACTTCTTTCTACATTAGATCCTCCATGATATTATTCATTCATTTTTGGCTTTGCAGTCACTGTCTACAACTTAAAAGGCACTCCCTTGGATGTCTTTGTTGAAGAGCTATCCTAAGGATTCTTTCTTTGAGCCTCAGAGGAAAGGACAATTTTAAGTCTTCTGTCTTAGCTGCTGTGTCTTATGCAGTATCAGCTGCCATGAGGCACTGCAAACAGATGTAAAAAGACAGATTAGGAAGTAATGGTTTAGGGCAGTATTATATTTGGTATCAGGAACTGCTTTGGTATCTGATTAATTTGAGTCCATTTCCTTCTCATTTTTTTCCCCCTTGCCCTGAGATTGAATGTAGTCATCTTGCTTTAGAAAGGAGTGGGAACATTTTCTGGGTATCTACTATGAGTAGGCCTTTTGCTTACATGTTCTCATTTAATCCTCACAGTAACTAATGCTATCAGCAACATTATAGATGCATAAATAATGATTATCTAGGCTGGGTATGGTAGCTCACACCTATAATCCTAGCACTTTGGGAGGCTGAAGTAAGAGGATTGCTTGATCTCAGGAATTTGAGACCAGCCTGGGCAAAATAGTGAGATCCTGTCTCTATGAAAAAAGAAAAAAAAATTAGCCAGGTGTAGTGGCTTGTACTTGTAGTCCCAGCTACACTAGAGGCTGAGATGGGGGATCATTTGAGTCTTGGAGGTCAAGGCTGAAGTGAGCCATGTTCATACCATTGCACTCCAGCCTGGGTGACAAAGTGAGACCATGTCTCTAAAAAGAAAAAGATTACCTAAATTGCCTAAAATCATACAGTTATTAAATAACCAATCTGGTCTTTCAGCAGAGATTTGGATATGTTCCCTACTCCCCTGGCCTTACCTTTATATTATGCTTCCTTAGCCTTAGAACTGAAAAGAAAAAAAGGGCCTGGGACTAGCAGTCAAAAATTGCTATCTGGTTAGTGCAAGTTTCAGACTGGATAAAGTTGGCAGAAATTTTTCAGAAGGCACTGAAGTGAGGTGCATTTGAAGTTTCTTCTCTTTAGATGTCAAGCCTTTTGGCATCTTCACTGTGCTCTTCTCTTTTTAAGCACGGAGTTAAAAATTGATCTGGTCCAAAAATGTACTCCTCAGTTTTTCTTTTCAAGGCAGATTTGAAATACCTTGGTTGAAAAGTTTGTTCTCCAAATCGGAAGGAATAGACAATCTGTCAATGCCAAGCATACACTCCAAATGTAATTAGCTGTGAAAAGGAAAGGAAGGTCAAGTTTTAACATTTATTTCCCACTACAAGGTGTTGCTCCCTTTCAGCCACTTCTGAGGAGAGTGCTGGCCACGAAGTCTGTTAAGCAGATGGGTGGCTGCTAGTGTAGTGAGGCCATCAGATGCTCCTGATTTGTTTTCTTACGTTCTTTCTCCTGTTGTGAGGGGAAGAGAGTGTGGAGGGTGGGGGTAGAGTATTGTCACTTTGAACCATTACAGTTTCACCCGAGGCAGTAACTCCCTGAGCTGTTTTATTCTCCAAAGTAGGAGTATATGGTTAGGGCTATGAGTATCATTATTAGGATGTATTTTTTCCCTCATAATACCAGTAAAAACTGTGAAAATATATTGGGGTATCTGGGATAGAAGTTGATCAAATGCAAATGTTTGGCTCCGGCAAGAGACTGGCAACAGTGTAATATGATGACATTTGGGGAGAGATGGTATGTGTGGCCTTAAATCTGGAGGTGATAAGAAATACTTTTGCTTGTGGCCCCTCATTTAGCATTGGTCTGGGAGGCAAGAGACCTTGTTTCTAGAATCACATTTGCTGTACCAACTTGGACAGTTCAACTCTTTCCTCTGGCCCTTGGTTTTCCTCCTTTGTGAATAGGAATAAAATTTGGCACAATTGTTAGTATAGTCATGAGATGATGGAAATCATAACACTTGAAAGCATAACATTTCCAGAACATAATAAATTGTGATCCATTAGTTGGCTTGGTCTTTTGAAGAGGTTTCAGGTGGAAATGGGTGTAAGGGTGTTCTCTGTGGTCTAAAGAGTAGAATTCCCCAGGGTCAGTGACTGAAAGTCATATGAGCATTGGAAAAATATTCTAACATTAGAGTTGTTGAAAATGGATGGTGAATTCTCCATTAAAGTTATTCAGATATCTGTGTGAAAAACACTGGACTGGAAGGCCGTTTCCACCCCAAGATTATAGGAAGGACATTACTGGCTTGAAAGTACCCTCTTTGAGGTGAGTCTGCCACTTGCTTGTTCTAGACACAGATTTATAGCACCTGAGAGTGGGGGAAGATCTGGTAGGGTCTTCCTAGGCTCAAAGGAGAAAAAAGATAAGTATGGGCTGATGTTTGTTCTGGAAATTCACTTGACTTTATGAGAACTGCTGCCTGAAGCTTTTGGTCTTACGAACAGTGCTCTTCTTTCTTTTCATACTTAGGGTTGGAGAGTAGGGACAAGGTAAAGTGTGCTCTCCAGCCCTCAGGTTTAAGCAAGTAATAGATGCCAAAAAAGTGGCTAATACAAGAAGCACTGATTGTGGATGATTCTCCCTCCTTTGCAAGAGGACTCTGTGACTAGAATCCTTTTAGGAGCAAAGCATTGGATCCTTATAAAAGCAAGAACAGCCTAGAGGAGCTTAGGAGGGAATGTGAGTTACAAGCTATGGGGTTGCTTGGCAGAGCTCATCTTGTAGAGTGGCTCTTTATGGAGTGCCACCCCCATCCCTGCAAATAAGAAGTATGTCTCTAGGCTTTGGAGTCATGTTTCCTTAGAGAGGCTTCATGTACCTTCTTAGCTCTCACCAGCTTGAACACTGGAGACAGAGATAGCTTATTTCTTGTCTTCCCTTTAGAATTGCATCTGTTCATACTGCAGGGTGATCTTCCCCCCACCCCACTCCGGCTCCTTTCCAGAAAGCCGTCTTTCAACAGAACACCAAGGACAATTTCCAACTGATAGGATATAATTTAGAAGCAATGTCTAGGGAAGAGCTGTTAGGTAGGAGAGCTACCTCTTGAACTGTGATTTCAACTAAGTCCCGCGGATGTGAACCAGACTGGCTTGAAATTCTGAAATTGGGCAACACTCAGCCCTTATTTACCTGGTATGATGGTATTCGATGTTGACAGATAAAAGTGTACTTTCTTTTCACTCTCTTAAAAAACAGAAAAACATGACCATCAGTGTTCACTGGTAGGCATTTATCACAAACTCTATAATTTCTGGTTTTGTATAGTTTCTAGGACAAACTTCCTATAGTTTCTGTGATTCCAAGATCTTCAGTGTTCTTGTGTAGCCTGTAACTGACTTTGGTGACTCTTACTTCACATACAACCTTAGTCCTTCCTGTCCCGTCCCGTCCCGTCCCGTCCCCAGGCTGGAGTGCAGTGGCATGATCTTGACTCACTGCAACCTCCGACTCCCAGGTTCAAGCGATTCTCCTGCCTCAGCTTCCTGAGTAGCTGGGACTACAGGCATGCGCCACCATACCCAGCTAATTTTTTTTTTTGTATTTTTAGGAGAGATGGGGTTTCACCATGTTGGTCAGGATGGTCTCGATCTCTTAACCTTGTGATCTGCCCACCTCAGCCTCCCAAAATGCTGGGATTACAAGCATGAGCCACTGTGCCCAGCCAGTCCACTTTTTTCTCTGCAGAAGTTCTGATGCATTTGTAAGCCCCTGTATCGATTGCCACAGAAGCTGAAAGCCTTGAGGTATTTAGACCCTGCTATCTCCAGAAGTAATCTCACTTGACTGACTTCTGTGCATAGAAGGTGCCCATGGCCTGGTTTTGGGAATGATGTCAAATAGTTCACATTTTTTTTTTTTTTGAGACGGATTCTCTTTCTGTCACCCAGGCTGGCGTACAGTGACATGATCTCAGCTCACTGCAACTTCTGCCTCTTGGGTTCAAGCGATCCTTCTGCCTCAGCCTCCTGAGTAGCTGGAATTACAGGCATCTGCCACCACACCCAATTAGTTTTTGTATTTTTAGGAGAGACAGAATTTCAACATGTTGGCCAGGCTGGTCTCGAACTCTTGACCTCAAGTGATCCACCAGCCTCAGCCTCCCAAAGTGCTGAGATTACAGGCATGAGCCACCATGCTCAGCTTAAATAGTTTACATTTTTGATCATGTGCCTAGTGCTGGGGCACTAAAATGTGACCGGTGGTGCTTTTAAATAACACATCTCACCAGTCTCAAGTCCTGCCTTGTTTGAGGGTTTGCTCGGGAACCTGACTTCCTTTCCTTGTTTTTTTTCTCTCCATGGAAGTTTGGCAGAACAGCTTATTTAAGGTGGATATTGATAAGTTAAAGCAGTGGTTTTCAAACTTGGTTATGCACTGACATCACTTGGGAAGCCTCAAAAAGTCCAAATGGGCCGGGTTCAGTGGCTCATGCCTGTAATCCCAGCCCTTTGGGAGGCCAAGACAGGAGGATTGCTTGAGGCCAAGAGTCCTAGACCAGCCTGGAGTAACATGGCGAGACCTCATCTCTGCTACTGATAACAGTTAGCCAGGTGTGGTGGTGCACACCTGTAGTCCCAGTTTTTCTGGGAGGCTGAGGCAGGAGGATTGCTTGAGCGAGGAAGTCTGAGGTTGCAGTGAGCCATGATCACGCCACTGCACTCTAGTCTGGGCAACAGAGGAAGACTGTCTCTTAACAACACCAACAAAACCAAACCTGGAAATGCCTGGGTCCACTCCCAGAAATTCTGATAAATTTGTCTGGAATGTGACCTGGGCATCAGGACTTTTAAAAGCTCCCTAGGAGGTTTGAATGTGCAGCCAGGGTCGACAGCTACTGTGCTAGATGTTTTTCCCCTTTTTCTTCCTATTCCAAAGACCAAGCATAAGAGTTAAAACCAGCGGAAAACAAGATAGTGGGTGTAATAGAAAGGGGATTGTTTAAGTAAAGTACAAAAAAATTTGGAGAGATTAGGCAAAGTTAAGAAGGTTATAGAGTTAAAAAAAAAAACGAACTAAAGGTATTTGATTCAACTAAAAGCAAGATGAAAAAATACAGAAGGATCAAAACCTGTTGAACGGTAGAGAGACTTTATTTAACTGTTTAAGAAATGACCACCAAATTATCATAATGAAAATTTGTGAGAAAATTCTGTATATATGGTTTAAGATTGAGCAGTGACCCAGAGGTATACTTCTGGAGTAGAATAATCAATAAATCAGTTGCATTTTTGCTTAGGCCTCTGTTCTCCAGCCTAATTGTTTGTTGGTTCAGTGCAGGCCTTTTGCTTTGATCTCTGGTTTTACCACTTACAAAGACTTGATGAGCTTGGCTTCCTGTAGTGAAATTCAAATACACTTGTGAAATGTAAACAACATTCATTTATTAAGAATCCTATAATCAAGGCAAATTGGCATGCTTATATAAGCAATTAGCCTTGAGAATAGAAAGATAAATAGGATGCTAGGTCAAGAATGAGCTGATTGTTCTCAGTGCAAGACTCTAGTTATTTCTTCATTAGTTATAACATAAGCAAATAGTTATTCCTCTTACTCATAATTTTTAGCATTTGTGGTTTGGGGTTTGAGGACAGCATATGTGGTTTTCTGGAACTGAGAGGATAGTAGCAATTATTGTTTCATTTTCATTTAGAAATACAAATCAATCTTTTAAGCAAGTGTAGGTAGTTGATTTATGGCTAGATAAAACTTTAATGGGAGCAGGGCAAGAGAAGATATGGATTTAGATGGGACTAGTAAAGGATGATAGTTGAGTTTTATTTTGGTGGGGAATGTAAATAAGATGACAGTTTTACAATGGCAGAAGATTGAAAATAGTCTCATCTGCCTTCATTGAATAAATTGAATAAAAAAGGGATAACATTCCTTTTCTTTTTTTTTTTTTTTTAGAAAAAGAGAGAAAAGGAGAAAAAAAAAGAAACAGCAAAAGAAAGAAAAAAGAGTGAAAGAGAGAAAGAAAGAGGACGAGAAAGAGGGAGAGAGATTGGGATTCTTGTTTTATTGCCCAGGGTAGAATGCAGTCTAAAAATGGGTATTAAAAACCTCTTTTATGCCAATAATTGTGCGTAACAATGGAGACAGGAAGAAATAGGGGATGAAAATAACAAATAAGCAGCCAACCAATATTTTATTTAAACCTGTGAAATAAGCATCTTATAGAAACAGTTAAAAAGTATCTTTTGCATTCGAAAAAATGATCATTTTATTATGGCAGTCATTTTAACTTATTGATGATTATTAAATGCGGCCAGGGATTCTTTTTTCTGTAAAAATGTAAAACCTTTGTATATGAATTTAATAATTGTTTTCAGATAATTGTTCTTAAAATATTACAGTCTACACAAATATATTAAATGACTTCACTAAGAGGGCAAGGAGAAAAGGTATTAACCTAAGTACCTTCAAATATGATTAAAGGCTGTACTCTAGTTAGTATAATGGCTTTTCAATTGGATATTGGTTAACAATTCTGAAACCATTATACACGTATACGGAAATTGAACCACCAAGTGCATAGTGAAGAGTGGGAGATTACAGAAAAACAAGGGGAGGTGGCTAAAATAAGGTATTTGGTTATGGATATAAATTCATATTTAGCTTAATATAGATTCCAATATTTACATAAACAATATTTATTGGTAGGTGTGTCTACACAGGTCTGTACACACACATGTATTTTGTTGCTATGTCACCTGAGAGGGCCCGAAAGCAGTGGCACTTCATAGTGATGAGCTTATTTAGCTACAAGAATTGGTCTTTAATACTATTCTTGAGTAATAGGAATGAAGGCTTCTTACAAAATGGTTGATTTTAGGACTAAGGAAGGAAATACGTGATAAACCTGCACCATGTTGTACTGCAAGAAAGCATGGGTATTCTCAAAAATACCCACAATTGAGTCCATATTGATACAAATAATGGTCAGATAAATAAGTAAGGGAGAAGAGATAAATGTCCCTTATGGAAGAATTACATATAAACTTCACCTAGATATTCTGCTTTAAAGGAGGGACAGCATAACTCTATCTCCTTAAACGTAGCTTGTGTATAGGACTTTCTCCCAAAGTTTTTACAGAGGGAAAAAAGTTAGTAACTTTACAGTGTTGAAACTTTGCAAACACTACACAGAAAGGTGATCAAAGCCAATGACAACAGTAAACATCATTTTGATAGGAAGGACCTTTGATGTAATGCAATGAAAATGGCAATTTATCTCTGAGGTCTTCCTCCTCAAAACCTGTAACTACACTCTAATCATAAGAAATACATCAGAAAAATCCTAATTGATGGTATTCTACAAAATACCTTACCAGCATTCTTCAAGATGGCCAATGTAATAAAAAATAATGAAAGTCTGAGAAAGTATTAGAGTTAAGAGCAGCTCAAGGAAAAATAACTATCAAATATTATTTAATATTTTGGATGGGACCCTGGAACAATAAAAATATATTACAGGAAGACTGAGGAAATCATATACATATGTGATTATTAATGTAACTATATATATAGTTACAAGATTGTTAAAGCCCATATGTAATATTTAACATATGGGCTTTAATATTTGATAAAACCCATATTTAATATGTAATACATTGGCTTTAAATAATATTTAATATGTGGACTTTAATTAATATATCATGTAACAATTATATATATATTTGGGATATTGGTTAACAATTCTGGAACATGTTTACTGAAATTGAAACATGTATACTGAAATTCAGTAACAATACTGAAACATGTATACTGAAACATGTATACTGAAATTATACATGTCTGCTGAAATTGAACTACCAAGTAAGTGGATGGTGGATAGCGGGAGCTATATATATTAACTATATACATGTACATAGTTAAATGATATATTAATTAAAGCCCATATTTAATGTATATAACTATACACATGTATATCTAGTTACATATATAATTAAATAAATAATTAATGCTAACATATAGCCTGTAATCTTATATAAGTATCATATGTGCAATTACACATGTAACATAACAATTAAAGTGATGCCCCTGGAAGCCAAGGAAAGCCAGGGATTGCCAGCAACCTTCAGAAGCTAGGAGGGGCAAGGAGGGATTCTTTCCTAGAGTCTTCCGAAGAGGCTTGGCCATGGCCCTGCCTTGATATCAGACTTCTAGCTTCCAGAACTGCAAAATAAAATGAATTTCTGTGGTTTTAAACCACTCAGTTTGTTGTATATTGTTATGGCAACCCGAGAAAGTTAACACAGATTTTTTTCCTACTCCTAAGCCAACCGTGTGCTTTACATGACTTTGATTTTAGCCCACTGCTTGAAATGTCATTATTCACATTCTCTCTGTCATAGTTTAACTATTCACCCTAGCCAGATTTCCATGACTCTCTTGTGTGGTATTACTTGCTCATATATGTTTCTTTGAAAATATATGTAATCATTTATGAAAACAATTGAAAAATATTAAGTTGTTTACACATTTCACTGTTAAATTATCTTCTCAAGAAAATGTTTTATTCTTATGACAACTGTCCAATAAGTTCTATTAAATGAATGAATGAATGTCATTTCCCAGTTTTCATGTGTTTTCATTATTTGAACTTTCCACATAAACAGAAATGTAGCATTTTGAAATTAATAGTCATGGTATAATTTTTAAAATATTCATTTGAGCATATGTTCAGAAGTTTATATGCTAATTATGTGAAATAGCATAATATTCTGTAATTTAATACATAAGTAGGAAAACATCTTCATTTGAATATTTACAACATTAGCTATATCTATCTCATTAAAATTAATTGTTCTTGAATAGTAAAATCTTGAATATTTTTCTCAGTGTAAACATGAATTGATATATGTTTGCATGAATAATATTGAACTTCTTATTGAAATTGTCAAAAGAAGTAAAAAGCTTTTCAATCTAAATAGGATACATTAACATATAACTGTAAACAGATGTTAAGAGAGGCCACAGAAAGATAATTGCATTTTGTTATCAATTTAACAACCTTTTCTTTCCTAATTAAAGGAAGAATAAATGATCTCATGAAAGAATTACCCAAAGTATTAATAGTTAATGCAAATGCCTAATTGAAATTATTTACATGTAAATGTGTAAATTATATGTAAATATGTAATTTGCTTTTTTCCATATAGCATTAAACAATTACCACAAGCTTAGATGGAGTCTAATTATATATCTATAAAAAAACCTCACAAACAGAAGGAAATATATCGTTTGCTATTGATATTGAAGAGGAAAATCAAGGCAGGAGTAAATTATATGACAAATTTATCTCCTATTTCTAATCAAAATAATAAGAAAAAGGATGAAACAAATAGAACAGCGACATAATTTGTCTAATGTTTTATCAACAACAATGTAAAGTGATACAAGGACATTCTTGAGATAATCAAGTGAATGTCAGATATGGGATGAGTATTGCTAGTCTCACTGCTGTGATATACAATTGATTGTTCAGGACTCTGCAGAGAATTGCCAAGCACAAAAGGAATACAAATTAGCTTTCCCTGTAGTTCAGACTTGTGCAAGTCCCTCTCTCACATAAAGAAGCAAGCTGAGAATTTGGAAATGTCTTTAGGTTTGTTACTTCATTTGATGCCCAATAAAGCAAAGAGGAGAAATATTTCCAAAACCTGGAGTAGTGTATCAATAGTACCAGTGGGTGATGGTTAGATAATAAATTAGAATGAGGAGAGGGATGCTGGTAAACAGTGCATAATAGGGATATGAATCACCAGAATTTTAGGAAAATAAACACTAATTGGAAGAAAACGCAGAACTCTAAAGTGAGTTTGATGTTTACAGATCCAGTTGTTTTCCCTCTAGTCTAGAAGTAGGAAATATGAGTAAAAGACTAATAAAAAATAATTGACACTCTCCTGTGTGGCTGTTCTTTTCATTCAAGTAACTACAAATAGAAAAAAAAGTATCAGGGAAAGTATGCCGCAAGGTGATTCCATTTGTGCAATAAACACAATGCTGTGACAAAACTTGTAATGAAAAGCAATTTGGAGTGTTGGACTCTGATGATCTAGTGAAGGAGCTGGGGTTTGTGAAAGTCACTAATGGCTTTCTGCATGCACTTGGGGTAACTTTGTTTCTCTCAAAGGCATTAATACTATTAGATAAACAAAGGAAAGTTCTTTTTTAAAAATCTGCAAATAATTTTGACTCATATACATATTCCTTCTATATATGACATAGAATATAGAAAAAATAGTTGGATTAAACCAAATAGAAGAAAAAAAAAATACTTGGATTAAACCAGGATTTGAATGCTAATTCTGTTAATAAGTGGCTGTAGCCCTAGGCTATTCTTCTAATTATGTCAAACTCAATGTCTTTATTTATAAAACAAGCGTGATACAACTCTCCCTCATGGCTACATTAGCTGAAATGAAGAGGATCTGTAAACAACAATATCATGCCTGTTTTTTTTACTTGACCTCAAAAAATATCAGATTCCTTTGTGGCTGCACCTAAACCACAGAGATGCACATGGTCATCTGTGGGCAATAGATCACTCAGTATTCAAGAGAAATTTGTTATATTTTATTATATTCAAAGATTACTACATAACACAGTACATGGAAAAGAAAAAATATATTTATAAAGCAAAAATATGTATATATAAATATATATGAAAGAAAAAAGTATGTGTATGTTTACCTGCATATCTTTATTTTATTTATTTATCTATCTGTATATGTGTGTGTGTGTGTGTGTGTGTGTGTGTGTGGATATATATATTTTTTTTAGACAGAGCCTCCCTCTTTCACCCAGGCTGGAGTGCAGTGGTGCAATGTCAGCTCACTGCAACCTCTGCCTTCTGGGTTCAAGCCATTCTTCTGCCTCAGCCTCCCAAGTAGCTGGGGTTACAAGCATGCACCACCATGCACAGCTAAATTTTGTATTTTCAGTAGAGACAGGATTTTGCCGTGTTGGGCAGACTGGTCTTGAACTCTTGACCTCAGGTGATCCACCCACCTCAGCCTCTCAAAGAGCTATGATTACAGGAGTGAGCCACTGCACTTGGCTATGCATATATCATTAGAAAGAAGGCTACCAAGAGTCCAGACCAAAATCATTGAGGTTGGTACCTACTTATCATGAAATCTGAGGAAAGTTATAACTTAGGTGGGTAAATTAGCATGCTGAGGTGGCGCGTAAGACCACTGACTGTGAAGGCTGACAAATCTGGGATTAATATCTCTGGCACTTAAGAACTTTACAAACTTGGGTGTGCTAACTATCCTTCCAGTGACACAGTTTTCTCATCAAATGTGGAGATTACTAGTACTAATTTCAGAGTCAATGAAATAATTAAATGTGGAAAAGTTTAACTTAAAAAGTTATAATGATAATATCTTCCTCATATTTGTATTAGTATATTTCCTGTCAAGTTGTAAATGTTCTGCAATTATGCTGTTATTTTTATCTAGTAATATTATTTTTAATTTGGAGAAGGTATTTATATTTATTAATGGCATTCACTCCATGTGAACCTAGTGATTAAATACTTTTATACCTCCCAAATAACATATATTTAAATATAACACACAGCTTGTATTAGAGCCTGGCCAAGAATGCTGTGCTTCTTAATTTAGTCCTAGAACATCCTTATGTGAATTTCAATTTTCATCTTAAAGTCTGGGGAGTGGGAGGGATTTGGAAGTATTTTTGTGACCTTTCTTTATCTTACAAGCCAAGTTGCATTCACCATGACGCCATTTAAGTCTTGAGTTTTCTTTGATAGAAATTATGTATTGTGTGTGTGTGTGTGTGTATGTGTGTGTTCAGCCTTTATTTTTTGTCAGTTTTATAACTGTTTTTCTTAGAATGTGTTCATTGTATTTATATTACTCAAATTCATTTCATCATGTTGGTTTTAGAACTATTTTAACATTACAATAAATGTAGGTTCTAGTAGTGCTAACATTTTAAATACTAATATTGTTTATGTATTAGTTTATGCATAACTACTTTATACATTTCTTGATTTGTTTCTATAGATATATCAACTTTATTAGTCTCAAAAACCTTTTTTTTGTTTAATAACTGTGGTATGTTTCTTTATTAATTTCTGATATTTTCTTTATTATTTCATGTTTCATACTTTTACTTTAATTTGCTATTTTTGTTCTAAACTCTAAAGAAGAAAGCTTAGGACATTGATTTTCAGCCTTGCTTTCTATTACATGCATTTAAAGAGATTATCTTTCCATTAAGTATTATTCAGCTGCTCAGCCAAGTTTTGAAATGAAACACTTTTATTAACATTCACTTCAAAGTATTATTTAATACCTGTTGTGATTTGTTCATTGACCCATTAGGGTATATTGCTTAGTTTCTAAGCATTGAATATTTTCTTTCTTTCTTTTTTTTCTTTTTTTTTTTTTTTTGA